>JAULCE010221076.1:0-11229 GCA_032359355.1 Macoma nasuta | reverse complement strand
TGAAATATCTTATAAATACTGACTTGTATATCTAACTGCGAATCTATTAATTATATTTCTTAAACACCCCTCAACCCCGTAAACGACTTTAGTTAAAAGCTTATGTTCAGACATATTTTACACCATAAGATGAAATAAGGATTGTCTAAGATTAAATAATATTATGACCTTTTGATTATCTTGTAAGACAATAAAATATAGTCAGCTTTATGCAAACTGTCCTTGGTGCAGCATCAAGTATACTTTTACAGTTATACACGTGGATACTAATCTACGGAAACCAATTAAATCAAGACAGAAATCGGAACCAAATCAAAACTGTATGACACTTGCCTGAGGTAAATTGCAAAACGTTCAAAACTCTAAAACAATAAGTTTCATTGAATTTTGAACCCGATCGTATAATTATCTAACCGCAGCTGAATCGGTAGCGAATCAGATTAAAATCGCATAATCCGTAAGTTTAATACGTTTCATTATATTGTTTATGGACCCAGAACGGCAAACAATAATACTGAATCCTATGTTGAAACTAAGGATAAGATCTTTCAATTCTAATGGCTTTTGAATATACAAAGTATCGAACAATATATATGAATCCTTATATATTGATACCATAAGCTATGAATATTCCATTGATCTAAATATCTAAATATCCGAAATCATCTGAATCAGGTTTAGAACTGTCGAGAGCTACCAATGATTTAACTTGGTCCTGGTGGGTTATCCTGTTTTGAACCGACGTGCAAGAGCGATGCATAGAACGTCATTGACATCATTTAAACAAGAAAAGTCACGATCTAGGAGTAACACTGGATCTTTCAGAATCCATCAAAATGGTGATTCGATAATGATACCATGATAACTTTCTCTCGTCTAAGTCAAGCTACATTATTTACACTCATTTGTTTTATTGGACTTCAGTGCCTATCGTACAAGACAGAAGAGCACATAGGTTCATCAAGGGATAATATAGATTCAATTTACCTCAATCATTACGGAATGTCAGGAGTTAACAAAGTACTAGAGAAACGGTGGCATGTCCTTCCATACGCTGTTTCACTGATACAAATGAGTGATGATTCCAAAATTGGGAATGACAAAAGACGAATTTATCGTTCTGTTTTAAATATGTTTGCAGCTTGACCAACATAAGGTTCTTAGTGTCGGTGTAGAATATTGATATTTTAGCATTTTGGATGTTTTCAATAGTTATTACAATAGTCATTGCATCCAAACAACAGCAAAGACTTATTCTATCAACATGTTTCCCTTTTCTGCGCCTTTTTATGTCTGGCAATGGTTTTGTTCTCGGACAACGGGGTCTCTTTGACTCTTTGGTTCTTACAATCGGCGTCTAGTCAGCATACAAGTTGTTTGATCATCAGGCAATAGCTCCACAAAAAGCGTAAATTAGTCGGATAGCATTTCGTCATTTAGCAGACCAAATTTGGAACACTCGAACTTTTAAGCAGCGAGTTCAACGTTAATGAGGTTCAGTTGAGATGCTGATGGTTTTCACGTGCTTACTGAACTACTCAAGAGTTGATTTAATGGAATTTCGAGAAACAGCAGAGCACGTGCTGGGACAAATTAGTTTTCTATTAGATAACAAACACTTCAGTTGTCTCACTTAGAATGTGTGTTGCATTTTGAAGGAGTTAAGGGATGTAATAAAAAGCAAAAACGGATATTTTCCGGTATTAAATGCTTCCTTCACAGTAAAAAATGAAATGGAACGATGCGAAGCAATTCATTCAAACTGATTAGGAGTGGTTTTTGCACGTATGTATTACTAATCCTATTCACGCCAATCGCGACCAAAGTTATATCGTCAACCATCTTTGACCCGGATCAGACGCCGAGTAACTCGGCGTCTGATCCGGATCTATGCTGTTCGACACTCAGGCAACAGTTTCACCAAATTTCAGACAAATCGAACAAGGTTAAAATATCAAGTAGACGAGAATTCAGCGGACTATTTTTTTTTGCGACAAGATAAGGGCTTTGCGTTGTTTTACAGTATGAAAACTAATTAACCTTATACCGAAATCTAAACCGAACAGAATTCGACGTCGATCTGAGTTGGCATGACCGTTGTGCGGGGTTATGGCGTACGAACCGGTTCGAAAATCTAAAAAGAATGATGCGGTTAATAAAGCGCATCATGTGGTTTTTGTGGGATATGAACTCATTTTACATGATAATTAACCCGTAACCGAACCGGAGCGGGTAAAATTTGTCAATTTGCTTAGTTTCTGTGTCGTAAACACTCACTTTACAGTACGGAAACTGATAAAATCGGAATCGGTGTCATATAAAGATAAGAAGTTTCTTACGTACTGGTCCCAAACAAAACAACGGCATGCTTCGCTTTGTCAACAGTTTATAGAGCGCACCTTGTGTTGTCTGAGAGTTTTGAACCGGTTCGTGCGCCACTTTCCTGAATCAACAGCGAATAATCGAAGCGATACCGATACAACCAGCCAGTAGTATACACTGTAATACTATACAAGTAGTTATTTTCGCCTGGCGTATATGTTCGCGTTTTTCTCGATATCGTGAAAAACCTGATTCTTTCCGGAAGCGAAATAAACGGGTAAAACTGATTATTACTGACATGTTGGGCAAAAAGAAATATTATAAGTTACACAGTTTTCAGGTGACCTAATATGGAATATCCACTGCCAGTAAATTCCATATGGGACGAGAGCGTAGTAAAACCATCACAAATTCAGAGACTTTTACAACTGGGTCTCGTATACGTGCTTGATTATAACTTATGTTATTGCACTAGATAATGGAAAATCACATTAAGCTGTCATGAAGAAACGCGATGGTAATAACGAAAACCACTCTGTTATCATTGTTTGTGAACAGATTGTAGTTTTTTCAGGATTATTGTAATTATAAAATGACGTTTATGTTGGCATAGGGAATGTTCTAGTTTTATTGCAATATTTCAAATGTAACTATATTATGTTTAAAGGGTTTTACATGAAAAAAGAAGTTGTGAAAATCATTAGTTGTTTGAACGTATATAACTATATAAGTTAACCTTACCATGTTCTTTGAATTACCATATAAGTTGGCTTACATTTGAAAAAGTAAAACCTGATATTTGGCTTGAAGTATAGATTTGGTTGCAAAACGAAAAATTCCTATTGAAACTTCCACCCCATTCTCTGTTTCTTAACATACGTTGACTGTTTCTTAACATACGTTGACTGTTTCTTAACATACGTAGACACGAAAATCCATCTACTGGCGTGCAATGGCTATCTACATCAGACTTAAATGAAGTTGCAATTACACTATGGTGTTGAAGGATATATTATTTACTCTTTCATCAATGTAAATTTATAATCAAACCAGGAGTACAAATATGTAGTTGATATAAGTTGTTATGCAACTATACAATTATTTCAAAAGTATAATATTTCTGCCATATATTTCTTTCGTATGTGACCAACACGCTTGAAATAAAATGCAGCGTCTTATCTGTTTCCAATGTTCACTATCATCGTAGGAAACTAGCATAATTTACCGTTTGTTGCATTCTTGCTGTAATTCAGAATAACACGCACTGTGGATCCAGACTATCTGCCATAAAATTTAAGAAATGTCTGATAAATTCCACTGCTGTAAGATAATGAACAAATAAGGCTATATGATGAAACAACTAACCATTATGCTGTTAAATTTAGATTTATCGGTTTTAACTGGTTTTACATAAAATATTTTACGGAATAAAGAACAGAACTTTGGCTTTTCTGAAACTTCATTTTCGGAATAAATTTTGTTGCAAAAAAGTGAAGTTTCTGAACAGACGCCGCCTTTTAATATTGTTTGAAAACCTTATGATTCAGTTTTTAAAAACCCACATTATAATCATCACATGCTACTGATTAAGCGCATCATGTGTTTTCTTCGGGGTTTGAACACACGAGCATGGCAAATTAAACCCTTTACTATGCAAAAGACCCTTTAAGAGCCTTCGTATCTGAAGACTAATAAACATAGGAAATAGGAAATGGAGCATTTGCTCGTAACTTGCAAATGTTACATTTCATACAATGAGTTCAATGCAATTCAGAAATATACTTGTTTTGTCTAGATTATAATAATTTCATCAGAGTGTAGTCTAAAACAGCTTGCCGTGTAAAGGGATAACCGAATCTGAACCGGTAACGGAGCGCAGTCATTCAGTTTACCAGCCAATGCATTACTTATCAATCTGCACCTTTGGAATTTCTGACATACTATGTCATTTGAAAGACCGACACTTGCCGTCTGCGATATTTCCGTCTACACTTTTTGTCGTTTGTTCTTATGTATATATAATTATTTAAATATATTTGGTAGAGTATGTTCCATTATGAGTGTCAAACAGCTTGGAGCTTAATCAGACGCCGATTAACTCGGCGTCTGATCAAGCATCAAGCTGTTTGCTAAGGTTTCTTCAATTACGGGTTTTACGTTAGAGTCTTCCAAGGGATGTGTGCATTGGCATTGCTTTGGAGTAAACTTCAGGATAAACGGTAGGTTTAGAGACATATATAATTCATTTATATAAATATAATATGATTTCGGGTTTTTTCCTTTTTTTTCTTATCTGAAGTCCATCATGATACGTTGAAACAACATGACTTTGTAAGTGTCAAAAAGTATAGACTCCGCACTGACACTCGTCAGAATCATTAATGCTTCGTTCACACGAACCGACAACAATATTTAAACGCTGTAATCAGTCTATATTATATGCAGAACGCGTCACATAGACATATACAAAACTTAATATTCGATTAAAAGAAATTCGGCTCATATTATATATCTCATATGTCACATGGTAGGAGAAATAATCACCAACTGTCATAGAAATTCGATTCAGGTGAAATGTCACCCGGTGGTAGTCTAGCTCCTGTATCACACTGACAAGATATACAAGCAATGTCCGATACCGATCAGACATCACCAGACAAGTTTCATGACATATTAATGGTCTCCAAAGACCGAAAAAATTCTATCGCCGCCAAACTAAAAAGTGTCGGTTATTACTGACTTGGGGGCAAACAACTTAACAAAATAGATAACAGAAATGATTAAGGAAACTTTTCCGAAACACTATTACTATCACTATTACTTGGATTATTTTCTGTTATAAAGAAGTGAGGTCCCTGATAAAACACCGCCTTCTAAGGCGACGTGTTATCTGGGACTTAACCTTTTTTGCAATATCGATGTGAGTCGCCTATGGCGGTGAAAGGGTTAAGATCAAATCTTTAGATGACATAACGTTTTGACCCCTGCTTATATTTCACTGGGCTAAGACCTAGTTAAGGACTACTTATCATAATAATTTTTCATGAGATTTGGAGTCTGTCTCACGGTCTTATTGCATTGGTACATGTATACCGTAATGACTGTAAGTCTTCGGCCGGTATGACTTGTACAAAAAGTGTAAACCATGTTCATACTGCTCCATCAAGAGTAGTCTGGTCAGGGTCTACACTGCTCGATCATTTTGAGCACAAATTGGTGTAGAAAGAATCAGCGGATCCGAGACTCAGGATTGTAACAGTAAATCCATATGGGTGCCTAAGACTTAGGGCAGTAACGGTTATTATACGATGTCACGTTCCAAAGTACGTACTCATACGCTTTAATTAGTAACCATCATTAACAATTACACTGCCATCGCCTTAGATATTCTTTATTTCCTTCAGATCCTTTCAATGTGAATAAGCCTAAAACGCAAATTGAGTAATTGGTATAGATTAGAAGGATTGTCTATATTGCTGAAGCTGAGAAGGGGCTTTACATACGTTAAGATTGTTCCACTAATCGATTGTTTTCTTTGTCATTTTGCCATGAAGAATTTTTCTTGGCAGATCTGTAATCGTCTTGTCGAAAAACTGTAATTCGAACTAAAAAATATTTCCCCAACTTCTACACGTATCACCACAAAGCAAAACAATACTTCTGTCGATTTTAGTTTTGGTAAAATAATAAATTTGATTTAACCGAGTTTGCAATAGCGAGTTTCAACAATATTGTGAAAACCTGCTGGTTTAAGAAAATAAATCTTTGATTTATCGTTGAATTATCCATTACCGTAACGACGTTGTCGGTCACAGCGCCGTGTTAAAGGGCCCCCTTGACTCTTTGGTTCTTTCAATCGGCGCCTAGTCCGCATGTAAGTTGTTTGACCATTAGACAATAGCTTCACAAAAGCTTAAATTCGTCGGATAGCATTTCGTCATTTAGCAGACACAATTTGGAGCACTCGAACCTTTAAGCAGTGAATTAACGTTAATGAGGTTGAGGTTGAGATGCTGATGGTTTTTACGCGTTTCCTGGACTACTCAGGAACCGTTTTAATGGAATTCCGAGAAACATCAGAGCACGTGCTCCGACAAATTAGTTAACTATTGGATAACAAACACTTCAATTATATCACTTAGACCGTGTGCTGGATTTTATAGGAGTTAATGGTTGTTATAAAAAGCAAAAACTGATTTTTTCTGGTTTTAAATGCTTCCTTCCCAGTAGAAATTGAAATGAAACGATGCGAAGCAATTCATTCAAACTGAGTAGGAGCGGTTTGTTGCACGTTTGTTGTTATAACCATTATCACGCTAATCTCGAGATAAGTGAAAATGTCAACCAGCTTGATACGGGATTAGACGCCGAGTAACTCGGCGTCTGAACCGGACCGAAGCTGTTTGACACAGAATCAACAGTTTCACCAAATTTCAAACGTATCAAACAAGGTAAAAAGATCAAGTAGACAAGAATTTAGCGGACTATCTTTATAAAGCGCACCGTGTTTTGATTTTAGGGTTCTGAACCGATCGTATCGATTTGAATCGGCAACCGAACCGGAGCGGGTAAAAGTCGTCATTTTTATTAGTTTCAGTGTCGTAAACAAATCAAATCAAATCAATTCGCGATATTTACCGCCAGTAAAATATACGGGTAAAACTGAATGTATCTGACTTGTTGGGCAAAAGGAAATATCCGCGATTACTTCCCTACGCATAATGCAGATAACATTGAAACCTGAACATTTATTCCAGCGAATATATCCACTTATATAGTACAAATATCCGTTTGGTGAATATCAATTAAAAGCACTTTCACACTGGAATGATTAACGAGGTTTCTTTCTGTATGGACCATCACGATGACACATGGAAAACAATAGCTACAAGATAAAATGTGCAGACCAAACCACACAACTCCAACAGGAGCTGTTTGATCTGGGTATTCGCTATTTGCGAACATAGTAAATATACGAGGGGCATTTGGAAAGTTCTGATAATGGGTGCAGATTTATAATACAGATCTTAACTAGATAAATCGGACTTGTCGAATCACTAAAAGTACCCTTTCGTGGCATCTACACCCTGTTTCATGCGTTTGATACATTCGGAAAAATGCATTTTTATAGTACGACTTGGGTGTAGTGCTAGCGCATATGTAAATGGGTCTCAAATCGCAGTGTTCTGAGAGATTTTTGATGCACGGCTTCAACCAAAAGTCACATGGTGACAGGTCTGGACTGTATGGTGAATACAACATAGTAGGAACTTCGATGGTCTGTAAATATTCCTCACAACGGCTGACTTATATGCTGGGTCGATATCATGGAGTAGTTAGTTCTGTCACCCACGTACGTGGACGAACCTGTACGTAGTGGTATTTTTCAGTAAACACCCATGACTGTGTTGGGCTCTGGGACATACATCTGGAGAGCTGTTCTACGTGAGTCAAAAACCTGAAGCATATAAAACCCGCTTTACACGCCTGGAACGCAAGGCTAACTGTGACCTTTCTGCATTTTACCCAACCTACACCTTAATATTTTCACGTCGAAACAGGTCACTCATTTTCACTATCTATCACTATATCAAACAATCGCCTTTACTCGCCGTTTCCATACACGCTCGATAATGCCGTAGTACTTCTTACCCTCTCCTGTTTTTGTTGGTCAGTCAGCAAATGGGGAGCTATCTGGTACAAATAAGCTTACGTTTCTTATCTAAAATTGTGAAACCGTCCCCTATCTAATGCCACATATGTCAACACCTCCTCTGCTCAACGCGCACCCACTCTACTGCCGATTTACTCCGATGACGTTATTTTCACATAATGACGTTACAATACGATCTAAACGATGGTCATCTTCAACCGTTTGCCTGTCGTCTTTATAGCAAACTGACCATCGCAGATAGAGCATAATTTTCATATACATTGTGTAAATATGCTTTTATGTCTTACAGCGAAAGTTAAAGCAACGACCGTATTTGTAAATATACACTCTGCTTTTTTGCCATATTTGTAATTTAATGCTGAAATACAAGCACTGAATGTAACCTCAACTACTTATTACAAGCGATATGCCACATGACTAGTACGTTTATGCACCAGCCAACTACACGCTAGACGCGGCAATGTTTTCCCTGTAAAGGGATACACATTAAAAAAATAATTTATAGGCTTATTATCAGAACTTTCAGAATGCCACTCGTTTGCTTACAGCATTAGAATGGATACACTGTTTATGCCACCAGTTCTATAAGTTGTTGTTGCATGTGAAGCAATGTCTGATCAGGTTTTACGTTATTCGTGGGAAATATGTTCTCTTCAATACATATGTAAAGTAACGTAAATGTGTAAGAGTAGGGGATACCCCTTCTTTATTGCAATTAGGCATTATTTCAACCGACAGAGTGGACTCATATAGGGATGTAAAACGTAAAGACGTATATACAAATATATCGTTTATCAGCTTAAAAGTCTTTGTTAAAAATCAGATGATTAGCATTATTTTTTCTCCAAAAGCTCATTTCTTTCAACCTATCATACCACACACACAACTAAACCATCTGATGAAAAGGATGTACATCTGGGCAAAAAAGACAATGCAAGTTGTGAATTGTTTTGAATAATTATATCATATGAAATGTAGCATTTGCTTGCTACGAGCAAATGCTATATTTTTCAAAATACTTTAAGTAGGCAACTGCTACTGAGGCAAGAAAAGGATATTTGTGGAATAAAGGTTAAACTAAATTATACTGATATAAAGGTACAGTACAAAACCATCACAAAATCAGAGAAATTTGCAACTGGATCTTGTATATGTGCTTGATTATAATTAATGTTATTGCACTAGTTAATGGAAAATCGCATTAAGCTGTCATGAAGAAACACGATGGTAATTAGGAATACCACTCTGTTATCATTGTTTGTAAACAGAATGTAGGTTATTCAGAATTATTGTAATTATAAAATGACATTTATATTGGCACAGGGGATGTTCTAGTTTTATTGCAATATTTCAAATGTAACCAAATTATGTTTAAAGGATGTTACATGAAATTTTCCCGAAAAATAAGTTGTTTGAAAGTATCTATACGAGATAACCTAACCACGTACGTTAAATAGCAAGAAAGCAAATTCAAATAGAAAAAAATGAAGACTCGGTTTTATTGAGTCTGTTCATGAGTAGTAAAAAATGATGCACCACTACTCATGCTGAAGCGGTATTCAATTTTCAAAACTAAAAGTGTTTCATGATCTCGAAGGATCAGAAAATATAACGACACTGCGAATGAAGTACGGGGCGACGCTTTACGGCCGCCACACAGCACTAATATAAATATCATATAAAATTATGTAAAACGGAGATCCTTCAAAAGCAAGAAAGCCAATTCAAATAGAGAAAATTGCAGACTTGGTTTAATTGAACACTACTCGCGCCCCGAGTTGAAAAGTGAAACAAACTGTTTGTCTGGACATATTGGTTGCAAAACGAAACCTTGCTATTCATAACATTCGCTCATTTCTCTGTTTCTTAACAAACGTAGACATGCAAATCCATCTACTGGCATACAATGGTTGTCTACATCACTCTAAAATAACGATGCAATTACACTATGGTGTTGAATGGTATACTCAGATTCCCCCTCTCTGTTTCAATTGCCATCTGACGAATAAAATCATTCATATTAATGTACATACATAATAGAACTAGGATTATATATATGTAGTTAATATAATTTATGTAACTCTACAGTTATTCCAAAAGTAGATATTGCTGCCATATGTTTCTTTCATATGTGAACAAAACACTTGGAATATAATGCAGCGTCTTGTCTGTTTCCAATTTTCACTGCCGATTCGCTATCATAGTAGGAAGGCTAGCGAGAGCTGGGACCAATATCTGCACGGTTTGTTGTATTCTTGCGTTGTTCTCTCGACCCTTTTAATATTCATAGTAACACGCAATTTAGACCCAGACCATCTGCCATAAAATTAAAGTAATGTCTGATCAATTTCACTGCTGTAAGAAAATAGACAAATAAGACCGTATGCTGGGATAACTAACCCTGTTGCCGCCTAATTTATATTTATCGGTTGTAACTGGTGTTAGATCAAATATTTTACAATATAAAGAACAGACATGAATAAATAAGCTTTGTCTTTCTGAAACCCTAATATTCGGAAGGATTCTGTTGCAGCGGCGTCCAATCTGGGAATTTTCTTATTTGTAATGTCGACTTGAGGCGCCTATGGCGGTGAAAGGGTTTATAGTGTATAGCTTTTTTAAGTAATGTTATGGTCGATAGAGCTCACAACAACCCAAACCCGCATAATGGTTTTGAAAACCTTAATGTTCAGTTAAAAATAACCACACTATAAGCATCACATGCTATTCATAAAGCGCAGCATGTGTTTTCTTTGGGATTTGAACAGATTTGCATGACAAATTAAACACTTTAATACACAAAAGGCCCTTTATTAGCCTTTGTATATGAAAACTATAATACACATAAAAGGAAATTGAGCATTTGCTCGTAAGGTGCAAATGTTCCCTTTGCAACAATGAGTTCAATGCAATTCAGAAATGTATTTATTTTGTCTAGATTGCAATATTGTTAATCAGATTCTCTCTTTGCGGATTAGTCTAAAATAGCATGTGGAGTAAATGGTTAACCGAATCTGAACCTGTAAGCAATAGGAGCGCAGCCATTAACCCTTTCACCGCCACAGTCGCCTAAATGCGCCATTGAAATTAGTGCAGTCCCGGATCTGACGCCGCCTTACAAGGCGGCATCCGATCTTGGACTTCACTATTTTGCAGCACATTTTAGTCCCGTATTAACAGTTTCGGAATATACAACAAATATTTAATCGTCTCTGTGATTTATTCCGCTAAAA
>JAULCE010221075.1:0-18655 GCA_032359355.1 Macoma nasuta | reverse complement strand
GGTCTACTATTTTGATAGTCCACAACCCCCTATTTCCCAGACACTGACACATATGTTCCCCGCGAACACTACCACCCCCCCCCCCCCTCAAATAAATAAAATAAAAAATGGTTTGATAAAACGGATAATATCTTGGACATATAAAAATGTCAATTGAAAATGGTTTTTAAAACATTCTGGGAAATATGCAAGTTAAGCGAAAATTTAAATGCGTCATTTCCCACACTATTTTCAAAAGCCAGCTGCTACGATGTCCGTCTTTAGATTATAACTAGGCTATTTCCAACTTGAATGCATTTAACCCCGCGCATGCGCTTTTGCACAAGAATTTTCAATTCGCGTGTGTATACACACACACGTATGCTATAGTGCAATCGTTTTGGCCCTTAAACATTCGACTATTCATCTGTTGGAATATACAGCAAGGTTTACTTACGTGCACTTTGGCACTATTATAATGGTAAGATACGCGTTTTACAGCCTGTAAATTTATGCTACAATCTATGTTACTCTTGCATTCTTATTTTGTCGGATTTCTTCAAAATGCACGTTTGTGCCAGTTTACAAAAACGGCACAAAAGTTGCTTTAGATAAAAAACTTAACATTCTTTAAAACATCATGTAGGTGTTATTTGTCCCAATGACAGTTACGTGCTTTTCGACGAGGATTATGACACAAACGTATTTTTTAAGAAACACGTCTGTATGTGTATAGACTAATGCAAATACGTATGCTGCATATTGACTAGAGCAGTGTAATAGTGTAATGCAATAAGACCCTCCTTCCGACAGGCGACACACGTGTATCGAGATAAAATACTGCTTAACTCGACATATCAATTATTATTTAAATATATATCCAATTAATTGAGTGTTTGGAAATAAATTTTACTCTTTTAGTAATAAAATACTGAGAAAAAAAAGAGTATTGTGGGGGGTTTTCTTCAAATTATATGCATTGTGTTAACGTTGCGTTGGCGATTAAACACGGTTAATGCGTTCCTTAGATACAGTGGTAGGACCGCCATTCTTTACCAATTATATAAAGCGTTAGTCACCGATCTCTCATAACTTATAGATACAAACTGTTTGGAGCCAGATCAGACGCTGAGTAAAATGCATACATGCTGTAGATAGAATTACCCACTGTCATGAATAACGGAATATGGGTCAGTAGGTTTTTTTTAAAAGTACAGGGATCGCGTTCAAAAGAGACGCAATTGTTATTGTCTGGCAAGATTTATCTTCGACAGGTTACATGTATTCGCTAGTTTTCGTGAATTGTATTCGCTAGTTTTCGTGAATTATTACGATCCGAAGATTTGTTTTACTCTTAGTATGGTTTGAAATGCTTCATTCTAAAAACGGCCCGCTGGTCGAATGGTAAGTTCGGCGTTTTGTAATCACGAAGGTTTCAAATTCGAATCGTGGATGCAGACAAACATTTTTTTAACGTTATAGTTCGTTTTACTTATCTTTTTTGTTTTCTTTTAACGACATGTACTTGCAGTGTGATTGTTTGGATGCATGTTTTTTTTTCAAGTGTGTGTGAGATCTTTTATTTATTTTCTTCATTTGTTCGAAGACTTCTTACATGACATGTTGTATCCAATATGCAGTCGCGTATTAAGTAAACCATCTAAAGTATTCAACGCTTATTTCAATTAAATCGTGATATAAGTGTTGTGAATAAACTAATAGTAAAAGCGTTAAAATGACATTAAAATATTACCGAAAAATATATATGGCCTGAGCTAGATTCGAACCTACAACCGTCTGCTTCTTACGCTAGCACACTATCAAGGCATGTGATAGTATCTGCTTTTAAGAAATACATACACGTGTTGAACAATAGGTCAAAGTCTATATGGTTTGCTTCGGAAACCGATGATTGCCGAAAAAAGGTCGCCTAATATTTAGATGTCTCAGTTTAATTTTGCTAGACAATGCTTTGTCAATATGGTACATTTATACGTTTTGTTGAAGAGGTCATATGTTTTTCAGGCGGTTCCAGCACAGAAAGAAAAAGAAAATAAACTAATGAAGTGCTTACGAAACATCGGTCTTGGAATGGGTGAGGCTGTTGTTAAACATTTCTTTCCATCAACCAAAGCAATAACTGTAAGGGACGGTTTTTTATATGGCTTCAGTCTCGGCTTTGGTGTGGGCGCGGTTGTGGCCACTTGTATAGCTGTGCCTGTTACCTGGAAATGTGAGTACGCAAACTTGCCATCACTGATGTTGTGGGGTAGGCGGACGGGCGCGGGGTTAACGTTTATTTACACTGTACGTCTGATGGGGTGATTTATGGGATAAGAGTGAGGTTTGGCGCCCCTAAACCGGTTTAAACCCGAAGTTGCGATTTTGCGACTGGCCGTTCCAAGATCATTATCCTCGTTTATGTCTTGCCTGTCTTTGTGTGCTTTCTATATGGTGCGTAGGTTTGGTATCGCGCGCGTGTGTGTGTGTGTGTGTATTGGTGGGTGTATACCTGTGTGATAGAAAACTTGTTTTTGAGCTGTTCGGGTGGCTGTTTGTTTTGTATGTGGTGTGTCTTGCAAGACCTTTTTTCCAAATTGTATGTGTGTGTGTGTGCACGTGCGTGCGAGCGTGCGTGCGTTCTTGCGTTGCGTGCGTGCGTGTGTGTTGCGTACGTGCATGTTTGTGCGACGTGTGTGACGTGAGTGTGTGGCGTGCATGTGTGGCGTGCGTGCGTGCGCGTGCGTGCGCGTGTGTGAGCGCGCGCAAGTGGTTTTGGATCGGTAAATAACGTAAAGGTCATTTCATCGTTTTTATCCCATCCATAATATCAATTTGTCTTTGTCAGTATCATGTTTACGAGTACATTTCCCGTATCAATACGGTTACAATAAAACTACATATGTAATCATGAACATTTTTGGAAGGTATGTTGCACTTAAGTTGTTGTACCCTTTTCAAGACTGTTTTGACATTTGAAGTATTTAGATAAAAAGTAGAAAATGCCGGAGCATTTTTGACGCTTTAATGTTATCGTTTTGTTCCGCTGACAAGTGTGTAATTTTACCAATGTCTCTATGTTTTATGTATAGAAACACTTTGCTATAAACCAGCGGACCGTGATCTAGTGACAATGCAAAAGACTCTAGATCCAGGGGCCGTGGGTTCGATCCCCTACCGGACCGAATCTTTCTGATGACACTTTAAACCGAGGTCCCATGTATCAGTGCTTTACACTGGGCAAGTATAAGATCCAGGGGACTTCTTCCAAAATATAGGGCATTGCGCTGATTCCTCTGTATCCGCTTCACTCTCTCTGGGGCGTACAAATAGCCAATAGAAATTTGCAGAAACGGACATTAATAAACAACAACAACAACACTTTGCTATAAACATGTTAAGGAATGTTTTATGCAATAAAATATATCGGATAGTACTCGTAAATATGTAAACACTGGCGTGGCAATTCCCACCAGCGAGTTAGGCTACCTGTCCGTTTACTTAAATATACTGTGGTATATTGAGTCTGCATTGTTGCTTGACATTTTAGGCAAAGGGAGATAATCTCGCCTAATATGTTCGCAATGTTTCAGAAGACTTAAAATTATATGTATAAGACCCAATCACAATGGTGTTCTAATTAATGATCTAATGCTTGTTTTTTTTTTACTTTGTGTCGATGATCAAATGACATTTGGTGATTCCCGTTTTGGTTTACAATGAAAATAAATCAGTTTAAAATAATAGTGTGATAGCCGTGTATTAGAAGTTACTCGAACATAAACGAAACAATGGTTTGACAAAATAGAGTTGGTGTTAGGGATGATGAAAATTCTATTACAGGGAGGAAATATAGACATTGTTACTGATTATAGTTATTTTGGCACCGACTTTGACTATACATACAATTTTGCTTTAAATCAATACTTTATTTTCTGAGAAAGTGGTAAAAGCTCAAAATATAATATTAGTGAATGTACGGAATAACGAGTTAAATAGTTGTTAATATGTCAGTTATATGATGCTTTTGTTGAATCTATTTTAAAGTAAGGCTGTGAAGTATGGGGTATATTTAATCAACACATATAAAGATAGCTCATTAAAACTTGTAAGGACCTGCTGCTGCTTAAAACATACATCGTGGTTTGGTGTGTATGGGGAATTAGAACGATACCCATACTATTATATAACTGGTTATGCTAGTATAATAAATGTTGGTTAAGCTTATTTCGACTGGTAATATAAGTTTATATAAAGTACATTATTTGCTTAAATGCAAAAAGTATGTCAGAAACGTTGGTTTTTCATATGTAAGGCTATATCTAACGAGTGTTAACCCTGTATCATTTTACATTATGTTAAAATGAAGGATTTATACTGGGCTTTTTCCAAACTTGGAGCACAAATGTAGGAATAAGTGGTGTTTTGTTTAGTTATAAACAATCAAATCATAGTTTACCATTTTTTTTAGATTTTAAATAGCAAAATTAAGGTTATGCTCACACATCTAAAATAGATACTGGTATATATGTTAGAAACAGCATTGAGTGGTATGAAGTATACGGTGTTAATTGTAATAAGCGCGATATCGAGGATGAGTTTCATTTCATTTTGACACGTTCGAGTTCGAGCTCAAGGGTTTGAGAATGAAATAAATTAAAAATATATGTTATTCAAAATCAAATATTTTTGGTGACATTCTTACATATAGATAACAGTATGAACCATTTAGAAAATAGATGTTTCTATCAAATGTTAACATGAATAAGCACACTTTATAATATAATATCTATATTAGAGTCTCATCATGGTTACTCATTAAAAAGGTATATCAATACAGGAGTAAAACCATGTCATTCATACCTTAATTATAAGAGTATTTAATCACAGATCAAAAATAATTATATATAGATAAAAGCAAGTCAGAAATAAGATAAATTAGATGAACTATCGCACAGTCACATCACCATTTACTTTAAGCAGATACAATTATAATAAAATGTATAATAAGTCCCCACTAATCATACAAACAAATACCTTTTGCACCAAAAGTTGTTTTGTTTTAGATCGTATTAATATTAATATTAAAAGATATATATGAAATATGCCAATTAATATCGACCAAACAAGCCCGCTTCAAAATAACTTTTAAAAAGTCTAATATTACCACAAATCACATTAGAGTATCAGAGTTCCGTTGGTATATGTCAACAGAGCCCCTCCCTCTACTGTGTTGATCAGTTATTCAAGTTATCTTTATATTTAAAGGGTCATGAGAAAATTATGTAAAGCAGACTACTTCTCTTAGACTAATTAGATAAAAAAGTTTTTGATATTAGATAAAACCTTTCTAATACATGTATGTAAAAATTACTTCCCTGGATTAAACATCAAAAACAATCTGTTCGTCTTTTTAAAATCTTGAAGCAGGACTCGGCTGTTTATGAATAACATACTTGTTGGAGAATACGAAAATCAGTTTGTCTTGATTATGCTTTTCACTAAAAGATGCATTGTCCCGTCGCATCCTCAAAAAGTTGATATCCAATATCATGATAAATTTGGCATTCAATTACAGCGTGTGTTCTACAGTTTTGACAGAAAGGATATAGACTTTGTGCCAATTGAAATCGCTCATAACACAACCTCGCATAAAATTTTACTAAAAGCAGGTCTGTATTTCAGTGAAAAAATAATCTTTACATACGTTTCTGCCACAAAAGATTGTTTAAACAGTTCATATGATCTTAGTGTATTTTAGCCATATACTGATTTAGCTGACAAGTAAATATTAAACCTCAACAACGTTGCATCTGATAGTTTTCTGTTCTTGACATCAGTATTTTGGTATTCCAAATGTCATGACATTCAAGATATTTTAATACGTTCGAACCCCTTAATGCCAAATTTCTACAAGAAAATTTTGATTGATTAACACAAAAAAAAATATTTTTATTGATAAGACTGTTACTAATATTTGCACATCTGACGTAGAAACAAGCAAGTGAAACATTGTTTGACAATCACCGGTTCCCTCCCAATGTCCCTAATTAGGCTATAGGGCATAAGGTGTGTATTTTCCAATACAAACCTCGTTCGGTTACGGATAGCTTTAAAAAACATTGGCATGCTTTGTTCCCCAAATGGCTATGCCATCATTTTTCACCATCCAAACTTAAGACTTATATAGCTTTATGTTCACATCATATGCCTCAAATAGCTTTTAACTTTGCTATCACAAGCCAAGCGCTTCGCTAGTGCTCTTAGCTACACACTTTGTAGTGGTGTTAAAGTCTAAGAGATCAGAAAGACGAATACCTAATTAGATACAGCTATGAGATAAAGCTAAAGCACACTCCCCGCATTTTCAGTTTATATCTGTGCGCTGAACTGAAGGGATCTAAAATGTACGAGTTTACTCGTTTTCTTGTTTTAATTGTCATATAAGTATTATTACACCATTCATTTAAACTGTCAAAAACATTGCAAATCTAATTTATTATCAGCTAGTAACAAAATATCATCAGCGTACATCAATATTTCCAGATTTTTCCCGCACTACACCAAACGCCTTAAATTTTGCAAAAACGTCATCGACAACGCTATCAATAATTATCGTTGAGAAACTGCAGTCCTGTCTCAAGCATGCCGTTGCATTGAACCAGTCTGTGGAATTGTCATGTACTCTAACACAAGACTTGACAGAATAATAAAGAATTTCAATTGCTTTCAGCAATATACCACAAAATGTATAGCCTTAGCTATTAGCTTATCCCATAATAAATTTCTCCTGATCGAATCAAACGCTTTTCGAAAACCACAAAAAGGAACAAAGGTTGATTGTCAACTTTTGATTCTTATTTCATTGTAGAAGTTAATGTCGAAAGTTGATCAATATCCCTATGATCTGGTCTGAAGCCAGTATGTTCGTCAAAAAATGTGTCATAAGATTCAATCCCTTTGCAGACTCTCATATCAAATAAAAATCAATAAAGCGTTTACATTATAGGATCGATACTAATACATCTTTAATTCAGCTGATCACGTGTATCTGTTGTACCCGGCTTAATTATGGGGTTAATGACACCTTTAACCTAATATATAGGGGGTTTGCCGGTAATAAAACTTTCATTGAAGAAATATGTAAGAAAATTGATCGGAGCTACATGCTTTATGTTGCTTTGCATTGCCAACAGCCTCCCGAAACTCAGTAAGTGATATACAAACATAAAATTCAGAGACATTGTTGGATGTATCCTCACTTATACCTGCTTCTGAGGACTGGTGTTCAGCTGGTCGACAAATTGGATCATCTGACATTAGGTCCGCGTTCAGTAGATTTTCAAATGACCATCTCCATTTATTTAATACAAAGTGTTCATCATAATTTATACTACTGATGTCATCTAAATCGTTCATTGTAATAGAATTGTTCTGATATAGATGTAACGTGGACCGGGCAAAGACGCAAAAGATCCATTCAGAGAAAAGCATGCTCAATCCTGAATGGGTCGACAGTGTCTATTTACATAGCCCTGATCCTCCTCACGAGGAACTGGTAATGCTAATTTCTATATACCATATACGTTTAATGAACGTTTCATTTCCGACGGAAGCGGAACCGTTACACTTCTATCCCCTCCGAGAAGACTCGTCCCGAGTCTTGGCCTGGGAAACTTGTGGGTATGGCAACTCCGGTCTGGCAGTTGTCTCCTTATCCAACCGCTGACATCAAATGTAACGTGGACCGGGCAAAGACGCAGAAGATTCATTCAGAGAAAAGCATGCTCAACCCTGAATAGGTCGACGGTGTCTATATACATAGCCCTGATCCTCCTCACCAGGAACTGGTAAACTAACTTGCATTTACCATATACGTTCAACGAACGTTTCACTTCCGCCGGAAGCGGAACCGTTACATAGAGATAAACCACCTTCATATATTTTCTTCAAAACTTCGCAGCTGTTTGTATCGCTCTCACACAACATTTCTGTTTGAAGATTGTACCAATATTTCATTTTCACTTTTTGAACATATCTATCAAAGAATTGCTGCCTTCAAACGGGTCTTTTCAAACTAAAAGTTTCTTGTTAACAGACGATGATCGGCTTCGCACATTTTGTTTAATTGCTTTGTCAATATCCCTGTCCCCCAAGTCTTTCCGACCTTTCTTATTTTATTAGAAACGCAAGGGTTGATTGTTATGCTTTGCACAATACTTGATTTTCTATGTCCAATTCAATATGTCTGTATAGCCTTGAATAAGCTCCATTAGTTTCAGATTGTTTTTTAACCCTTAATCCAGCTGAAAAACTGCAGCTCAGATACAACAATGGAATCTTTCACTACAGTTTATGGAAATTTCTCAACATTTACTTTGGAATAACGGAGCTTCGGTTCATCTTATTCATGGCATGCACTACCGACTGTCATATTCCAAGTTAAAGCAGATCGGTCGGGAAAACTAAACAGACCCAGCATGGCAACATGGTTAACCAATTCTGACGGACGTAAAGCATCAACATTTGTTAACAGATGTAGGTAAAATGATTCATAAGGCAATAATCAACCACAACGGAACCCTGAATTTTTACACAAGTAAACTTTTTTTAAGACAGTTTCTTCCATTAGGCATACAAGTAGGTAGCTAATGTAGGAAATACCCATATTCACAACTAGAACAATCTACAACATCCCTGATTTTATCTATACCTTCAGTGAAATCTGGTTCTGAACCGCATGAGCTGTTAACATCGCCTCAAATGTATATAATGCCGTTTTCTTAAACTCATAGATATTATTCAACAGTTTATCATAAAATCGAAAACAACACTCGATCTGCTCCAGTGTTTGGGTGACAAAAAGCAAGCACATGCATAAATAGAATAATTATAAACAAGATGTAAAAGGTGTAACTACAGAATACCTTCAATTAAAGTGCCTTCAATATCAATCCTAAACTATGTAGGCAATATATTTTACACAAAAACCACCCCTACAGAAGCTTTTCATGCGTTGCTGTCAATACTAGTTCTATTGTGACCATATCATGCATAATTAATAATGGCAATGACATCTGCTTGCCTAAGATGAGTCTCGGCTATACCAATAACATCTAACTCATGAACGTTAAAGACATAAACGTTGACCATTTTATGACCATCCCCCATTGTTTCCAAAGTGTGAATGTAACGGCTAACGCATAGGTGACATATGGATTAAGTGTACAAGTCAGCCAAGTATTTCAAGTGAGGTCTGACAATCTCACTCATTCAACCAATACTTCTACAAAATACTAATTCTTACCTCATTATATTACTACTTTACTACTTATATCACTACTACTGCTGCTAATGCTTCTACTACTTCTACTACACATCAACATGGAGTATGAGGTTGGAAAATATGTAATTAACAAGCAACAAAAAAACTTAAAAAAATTACTCGCTAAACATTTTAAGTTTTAAGATGATTATTTTTGGTAAAGAAAATTTTATTCAATCGTTGTACATTTATTTTATTAAACCGTACAGCCT
This sequence comes from Macoma nasuta, assembly GCA_032359355.1. Lineage (NCBI taxonomy): Eukaryota > Metazoa > Mollusca > Bivalvia > Cardiida > Tellinidae > Macoma > Macoma nasuta. The sequence continues at coordinate 9,139 of JAULCE010221075.1, read as the reverse complement.
GTACATTTTACAAAAAACAAAATGCATGTACATTTATCAAAACGACGATCGGGTATTTCTATATGTTTAGAAAGAAACAAATAAAGGTTTAGAGAGATATAGTTCTGGAGCATATACGAGAAAAAGAGTAAAATGATGTATAAGATTGTTAATGTCTAAGGTGGTTGTATTACTATATAGTAAATGGAATCATTATGCTGACTGGAGCAATTATCTCTATTAACTTTCAGGAATGGCTAATTTGTCTTTTTTGAAAGTTTTTTTTTCAATTATTTTTTTTAGATACGATATGTTTGTCACCGGAAATTCATTAGAATATATTTTTGTGAAAGATAAATTATTGTGATGATAAAATATTATACATGTAGCTTTTTCGCAGTGGTATTTTCATTTTTTTTAAACTGCGTCTAGTAGTAAAACAAAGACAAAGTGTTAATATAAGATATATTTTTGTTCAACTAGCTTTATCTACATAGTTGTTAAAATCATTGAAATGTGTAAGTTTAAGGTAAACCGATCCACTCGTTTGGCTTTTAAATTAGGTAAGCGTTTACCGATTGATTTTCCAACGGTGCTGTCTTGTATACTTTACCCTTGAAAACCTATTTCGTACGACCTTTATGCACTTACGGGTTATTCTATGAAATATAAGCTGAGTAAATATCTTGCACCCGCTACCCAGAAAAATATCACTTACCATACACTATCCAACAACATGGGACATACATAAAATTGAACGGCAACCAAAACAGTATCATAACGACTATCAATGACAGTTTGTAGGTTAATGCAGAAAGAAAGTAATGCAGAAAGCTCATTTGATGGCTTTCGGTTATTATAGGTTTACTTTTATGCTGCATTAATCAAACATCTCTCTTAAGATTACCATTGACTCATTTTTGTGAGACCGCTTAATACTGGTACGAAAATAGGTTTTTATGTCTACCCTTGGTAAGTTAGCTTTTAGATGTGGATCTTATAATGTGTATATGACATAGCTTGCGTGATCTATTTTCTACTTTTATTATCACAATAGTGTTACATGTGTCGTGTGGCGGCCGTACAATGTCTCCCCGTATATGTAATAAATATTGTTATCATTCCTTGTAGGATATGTACTTTAAGCTAAGACTGACTTTGTATTCAGAGGCATTTGCATGAAACAGTGTTTAGTGTATACATATGTATGCCAATAACTTACACATGATGTACCTATTCAAGAAACCATTATCTAAAAGCTTTGTTTCCAGTTCGTTCAAGTGCCGGTGTGGAAATTCACCTTTTGAATTGTTGGCGATTATTTCTTGTTTTGCTCAAACGAAGAACCGTTCATTTAGTGTCTGTGTAGAATTGTTTATTTTGTCTTAAAGTATGCGGTCTGAAATAGCCTTTAAGACAATCATAAATATGCATCTAAAATCCCCCTACGAAGTATAACTCGAAAATACTATCGGTGGTACTTTTTATTATTTAATGTCTCAAATGTGGCAAAGTTTCATTTAAATATTACCATCCAGTGGCATGATATGATATATATGGCGATTAGGGATCGTATATCTGAAGCTTATTTCTGTTGTACAGAGCACTTTTTTGCGCTATTTCCCCATTTACTTGTAAGCTTTTATAGGATACACTGGGTTAGATGACATGTCTTTGACATAGACTGTGGGATTATTATAACTTATTTTACAGGATATGCATTAACCATTCATTATGCCCTTTCCACCTTTAAAGCTGTGATTTCCTTTGTCACATGTGGTAGGTTTTGTGTTCACCGACATTTGGGAGGACTTGGTGTTTTGAAGGGGATCTCCATATAAATTCATTGTTTTGTTTCTTTTAAAAAACAAACGTATAGCATTTATAATACATTTGTAACGATAGATTGCTGCGATAAATGCCACGGTTTGTCATGGTCTGGCCGGTTCATATGGCTCTGGTGTGCATTTTTGTAATTCGCTAATCTATACTGAATACATCTTCTGGGCAGACATGGTCTATATGGCTGATATAAGTTTGTTCTGGTGTTTCTGGTGTCGACGTTAAATATTAAAAGCATTCCGAGCAAATAGTGGTTTGGCCTTTGTGGTTCGCAAGTGCTGATAAATTGGCACTGGCTGCCGTGGATCGTCGTCTTTCTCCATGTTTGATGTTTATCAAACATTTCATGCACTTTTTACAAAAATATCAAATATTAAATATCATAACGCCACCGTAAGACAGCTTCCACTAACCTTCTTTCTCTTTGGATATTGATATTGGTAGCATTTTGTTTCTCTCTATGTACCCTTCTTTCTCTATAAATACACAAAACATCTCTTTATGAAATACTTGATAAACATGATATAATTATGTTGTAGATTTTTGTATGAATTTATACTTCATGCATTGTTTATACATGTAAAATGTAGAGCTGAGAAACAAACAAACAAAATATCTCAAATATTTCCAGTTTTAGGGAGATCCCATTTGATATGTATAGAGTGGTGCCCACAACAACTTTTAAATGATGAATCAACTTCAGAAACCATTATTGAAAGTAGCGGGTTTACAAATTCACACTGGGTCTTCAGTTAAAATTCCTCAACAAATTACTAATATGCTGTACTCCAACCTGTAGTACGTTTAAATACACTTAACCTACACTCGGATTCTTTCTTTCATGTATCATCTATCTCTATCAACACATGTTTTCATAATGGACCTAAAGTAGTTGTATCTCCTATAAAAAAATCTTTTCGTCGCAATGCATCCATTAATAATCCTCAAATTTACAATTGCAATACCAAGAGGTGTGGATTCCGAATTGTTTTTATCTTGTGGGTCTACTATCCAATCTACGGTTAATGGAAGAGTTTTTATTGTAAAATTGTCTTCAGATGTTTGATGAAATACTTCTCATATTATTTTTGTTTTAACTTAAAACTCCCCAAATTGTAGTATCCAATATGTTGGACAAACAGGTCGCGCTTTAATCACACGATTTCGTGAAAATTCTTACCAATGCCGCAATAATACACTCTGTAATTTCTTATATCAACATTTTCGGCGATCTGGACATACCTTTAGAGTATTTCACTTAAGCATTAAGGGCTGCTACTAATAGTTTTGAATCTAAAGCTAGGATTATTGCTACTCTTAATTGGATTAAAAATTTACGAACACCGTTCCCTTTAGGCTTAAATGAGAACAATTATCAGACTGGAATATTTCTAAAGATTCTTCTGTTGATTTATTTTCTATTTTTCTATAAAATAACGTAACTCTAGATCACATGGCGTTCGTAAAAATGATAATATTTAACGCAAATCTTGTAATCATATGTTTATTGTGGACTTACACAACTTACATTTAACTTCGGGCAAACATATTATACTTTCTCGGCTATCTTCTTTGTCTATATCAGCAATACAGGACATTGACGAACAAGCTGATAACATATTTTTACGTAACGATCCCCTCAACGGGATTACTTTTTTATACAAAGTTTCACTCAACATATTCTAAGACCACACATTTATACTGAATCTGACCATGAAAGATCCTTTTTGAAAATTCCTTTCATTGATAAAGGCATTGGTTTCTTTGATCTTCAAAGCATTTTTAGAGATAAAAATATAACTGATATCTATTCCCAAATACTTCAAAAATACAGAGCCACCGATAATTTGCTATAAATTTAATAATAAAACGTGTTGCATCGAGTTGGAACTAATATATGTCGTATATTCATCATCAGAATTCTCCGTTTCAGGTCTATATCAAGAATTGTAGGCACATTTCTCGAAAAATGATTTTGTTATTCAATAATTTCTGACGAGCGTTGCAGCACTAATCAAACCCATACAAGTCCACGAGTTCAAACAAAGGTCAAGGTAATGCAAGTCAATGTATTATTTTGGGGGCATTAGTCACTTTCAAAGCGCCAGATTTATTATCGTTGATGTCTTGTTTGAGAGAGAGACAGAGAGAGAGAAACAGGGAGAGACATATACACAGAGAGGCAGATACAAAGAGAGTAAGGGATGGAGCTTTCAAACATCTATAAATTTTCCTGCGCAATATAGTTTTATTATATAAGCATTGATTTCAGAAACCATTCTTAATGCTAATTTATTTTCTATGTAGATTTGAACACCGCAACTCTGACGCAGCGTCCGATCAGAACACAGTCAAACACTCATCAAAATTAGCAGTATATATGCAAGTACTATACTTACCATAAGTCTCTAGCTAGCAGGTCATGCGCAACGTGTGTAGACCCTGATCAGACTGCCACTGATTGAGCTGTCTGGTCCGGATAAACACTTCTTGCTCAGTTGACTGTTTTTTAACAAACCATTTTAATATGCTATAAAAGCTAGTCAAAGTCTGTAATTCACTGTGATGGTCGAAGGCTTATGTTACGGAAATTATATGAAATCATGGCAAGCTGTAACATGACTAATTACCCAAGTCTATATTTTTTTCAAATCAATTACAGTCAAACTTGTCTATAGAGGCCAAAAAATATAATTTTATAGCGACTTTAAATGACAGCTTCGTGCAGAACGGAATAAATTCAGAAAGTTCTTGGTCACTTTCATTCTGCATTAAGGATAATCTGTCTTAATAACCACAAATACATCGTTATCTATTGGCCGATGAAAATTGGTTTGAAGGTATTCTTTTGTCATGTCATTTTTCATTTATGTATAGTGGTCAAAGGTTCAAGGAGCACAGGCACCGGAGCGTCCAGGAGTAACAGAAAGGCGCGCGCAACTGAACCCCTCACTTGGAATCCTTCGGTAAATGCTGCTAAAGTGGAAAAAATCTTTCATTGCCTGGTTTTATTGAAATGTTACTAGAAAATTAAGACGAAACGTTGTGTGCTGTAAATCACCAAGTTTTCTTATATTCATGGGGACATTGCAATGAAACAAGATAATAAAGTTGTATCTTATATGTTACAAGTTATAAATTGAAATTGAAATATTTGTTTTGTATATACACATTGTTTTGAATTATGCACTTATAAAAGGCTCAAATAATAAAATAAAATACACCAACAATTCTGAAGAATGATGCATTGTCTTTACTTCTGTATGTCTTCTTTCTGGTGTTCTGTCTGTAAAACTTTCTCTGTTCTCTGTAAGAAGTATTTAACCTTTTACTCTATAGATACGCCTTTTGAGCCTCTGTATCAGATGATTATGTAAACATTGTGGGGAAAAGAGCACATGCTCCATTTTCCACAAAGGTTACAGAGCCATTCAAAATTGGTGTTTTACTTTCTCCTTTATTTTCTACCTGTTCATCATTTACTTTCATTGTGAATGAGCCTCAAAGTAGTATACCATGTTCAGTTTATTCATGTCTCCCACAGTGTGTCGAAGAAATAGAAAAGAAATACTTCCATGGGATAGACAAAAAAGCAGATCTTAATGAAACTGAGATTCAACAACTGAAGGAATTCCTCGAACTCAAACAGATTCGAGAACTGAGAGACAATCTGGAAGGTGATGTTGAGGAAAACGTGAACAAACTTACAGCTTGCGCAACTCTGAATGACATTCTTCACCTGTTATCTAAACTCAAACTGGTGCAGCCTAAAAGGTTTGTAACACCGGGAAAAAAGCAATACATGTACTCAAAATGATGTACAGAGGGGTAACGCTAGGCCTGTTTGGAACAGATTCTGCTCTTAACTGTTTGACACTCATAGTAATTTTTTTTAAACAAAACAGAGTTTTGTCATTATTTCTCGTTTCCGTTGCATAAGCGTTCAACCGGTAAAGGATAGCGTTTCTCCAAGTGTACAGGACAGTAAGCCTAGTTACTGTTAAAACCCAAAGTGTTCGGCCTGCAAGTCATTGGTCAATAGGTAGACCATGATTAGACTGCTGCTCTAAAGGGTTCTACCCCATTTGACTTTATATTGGATATGTTTGCAGTTAGATCTAGTACTGAATTGTACGGTTCAAACAGCCAGTCCGAACAATTTTTGATAATTATCAGTCTTGGATAATACATGTAATAGCAATTCCTGGTTGTGTCATAATAACGTTATTACAGTACCTCAATACTAACATCATTTTTGCACAGTAAACCCTAATAATGCTTAAACATGTATATAAATACAAATTCACCCTCTGAGAATGTTAAGTGAATGCAAATATGACATAGTATAACTGAAATAAATGTACACTAATTGTTTTTCTCAAACACACTAGTACATACCCTGATCAGATGGTTTCTGTAGAGCAGTCTTATATTGGTCTTAATCCTTTACTTAATATATTTTAGAATCATACACAAGGAAACGTGTATTAGAAAGGAAACAGTTTGAACTGCAAGGAGTTCAAAATTCATCTACTACATAGACACCAATTGTATTGACCGAACTAGACTAAACTAACCACATTCAAAACCTGACTGAGCTCGTCTTTGATTTCAAATCATTACAAGTTACCTGTTTACCGCTAAGTTAACAAAGATTAAGCCTGTCCATATTCATCTTTAGAGTGCGTCTATTTTGTTATGGGATTATTCCTGAGAAAAATATTATTATTATTATACCGGCATTACATGATATCAGAAGAATCACAGTAGAATCACACTAACTCATATTTGACCAGTCAGATTATTATCCTTTCATTTCATGAATATTAATGTTAAGACACTAACGCCATTGCATATAAATCGACTATCATGTAAAGCATGAACATACGGCAAATCCTGTCCATTGAAAAGAATGAAGCATCAGTAGATCTATCAGTCTGATTAGAGTACACACTGTTTGTAAAAAAGTATAAAAAATCTCTTATTTATGATTTAAATGGGTCAGAACAATATTTGATCTTTGATATTTTAATGTGAATCTGTTTTGCAGTTACCGAAAGATTTTCACGATCTTGCGGAATTCTGAAATAGATGTAAATGTGGAGCGCCTGGCATTCAACGTTGAAGGACTAGAGAATGCGGTCAGCGACATGCGTGAGGGACTGAGACCTAGAGGTGGGTGCATGCATGTAATGTCAATAATTCTCATTAAGAAACAGGTTAATCATTAACACTTTACTCTTTATAGATAATGGAGTACGCACAGGCTCATCACGGAGCAAAAACGTAATTCGGCACCTGTCTACCAATTATTGTCGACATAATTCTCAATGAATATCAAAAAGTATCGATGACCTGTTCATTCCATAAAAAAGGTTAATAACAAATCAATAAGCTGTACCTTTAGCCAGTTATTGCTGCGAAAGCATTCAATTATGAGCTCATACCTACTAGCGTTTCTTGGTTGATATGGTAAATATCTCGATACGATATAAGATATATATTGAAGTTACTTCAAATTGTTATACTTCATTTCGAACATATTGGCTATTGGCTATTGAATATAGCCCAACTACTTTGTTTTCTCTGTGCATAGTCTTGATTCTTTGATGCAGCAGGTAGCTGATCTCATTTCTGGACAAGGGTTGGTACACTTTCAAACAATGAGGTCGAAGTTATATATAATTTTAGATATTTAGATGTAACTACTTGTAGATGTAGTGAGATTCGGATCTGAAAAGTTAATAAAAAGAATTTCTTTCGAGGATGGAGGTGGCGGGTGATAATATAAGAGAACGGAATACAATTTTGAATGGCTTTGAAGACATTGTGGAAAACGGAGTGAATAATCTATTTTCAGCAATAGTTTAAATAGTCACTTAATGCATGGTATTCAAAGTGCGAAACAATGAAGTAAAATATTACAATTAAAATATCCAATTTTTAGATATAAGATCGTGGCGGGCAAACTCGTCACACTCCTTGCTTGGCTAAGAATATATTTTGGGCAAAGTAATATCAAGATATGCTCATACAATGCCTGTTTTAAACTACTTTTCGTTGTCACCAAATTCCCTAAGGTTAAAATACATCCTACGATAATAAAAGGTAGCTGAATATCCTTAATGTGAGGAAAAAACCTTAGATATGGTAGGTCTGTGTTCAGAAAGGATATACGAGTCATTTTTTGGAAACAGACACTAGCCCCCTAATCGAATAACTTTGAGAAGAAAAAGTCTTTGTAAAATTGGCTTAGACATTAGTATATTGTAAAAATTAGTCTGGTATTAACGTGCACGTGGAATTAGACATTTACGTAAAGGAAACGAGAACCATATTCTTAAATCATACAGATAGTCATGTACAAACAAGTATTACGTTGTACTGCAAAGGCTGGTGATGATCCTAAACCTTTACTCCATACATAAATACATTTACGCGTTTCTAGCTCACATCTTTCACATTATTTGTGTCCTATTTAAATTCATTATTTATACTATAAATTTTTGTTGTTTTGGGGTTGTTTTTGGGTTTTTTCGCGTTTGCCGTAGGGTGCATATGGCATTGTGCTGCACCTTTTTGATTGGGAGAGTGCCACAACGGCTCGGCACCTCTAACTTCGACTCTCCTTGTGACTAATGAAGTAAACCTGAGACTACACCCCGGCCGATCACATAATCCTGTCACCGACGAATCAGTCGTACCGAAATCATTAGCATCAAGGGGGGAAGCCAATGCTACCAACTTTCAGGTTTTAGTTCCGAAACCAGACCTTCCACTTCACCAGTGGATGCTCTACCAGTTAAACTATTGGGGGCGGATAATATTAGGATTTCAAATACGCACGTTATCCGAGGCCCTGAAACTATAATTCATCATAAACGCAATGCAGTATGGTCCACTGGAATATGACGTATGTCAACAAAATAACGCTTATTATTCTTAACAGTTTTTTATTATGTTTTTTTTTTAACTTTTAGATTTCTGTTGCGTTTGCTTGGACCTGATCAGTATATACCTGGTCCTAGTTATGTATACAGTCGAGCCTCGTTAGCTAGAACTTGCAAAACTCGAACTCCCGTTTAACTCGAACTGAAACAAAAGTCCCGGTGAGGTAAAACTGAATTCAAAATAGCAAGCAGTATGGCTCCTGATCAGACGTCGAGTTACTCGGCATCTGATCTGGAGACATACTGCTTGCTATTTAAACTAATGTGCTTTATGACACACTTTAAATAAGTTATTTCATAACTTTATCAACAAAATATTATCATATGCACTAGGTCTTGAAATATCGTTTAGCTCGAACTTCGGTTAA
>JAULCE010220853.1:0-11230 GCA_032359355.1 Macoma nasuta | reverse complement strand
GAAGCATTTCGTAAGCAAATAACGGTAACTGTGCAAATCAGCGTGACCTCCCTTGTGAAATTCGGAACTTCATATCGTTAAGCTCAGAGGACAGCCGGAACTTGCGCGTGAATTTGATACAGAATTTTAAAGTTGTAAGACTGTAGAATGTTTAGGTTAAATTCTGGGACTCATGCGCATTAATAATAGGCGGAAAAAGCTGTTCTCATCGGCGCGCTTCTTCACGCGCCGACGGGGCTTTCCCCGTAATACCTTAACAAGTTCCACCAAGTACCCTGACTGGCAAACTTCAATAATATCCTGGTGTCAAAAGTGAGATTTTTAAGATTAATTGTAAATACTCATTGACCTCCTTTCACATTATCAAACAAGTAACATGTCGATAACTCAATAAATCATGCGTGCCTAACGCGACATCAACAATGCATTAATAAAATAAGTAAGACAATAAAAATCTCTCAACTGAATCTGACCTGGATCCATGAATCCTTCCAAGAGTAATAGTTAAGTAAACCCTATGACCTCATCATAAAATCATTCAGCAGATGATTTAGTTTAATTGCATGGTCAAAACACCAACTAAATGTATAAGATAATTCATCGCTTTCGATAGATCAAAGTGTAAACACTACGTTCGGCTCTAGATTAAACAAACTTATCAGAAATGCTTAGCTTAAAATTACACAGCTGTGACTGGGCAATTACACAATATCAATAATGTAATTTTTACCCGAGTGCGTACAGTTTGCTTTCATTTTCAGTTTAATTTTCCTTGAACCTAAAAGCACTGGTGTACTTGCGGTAGGTCAGTGGTTCTACCCAGTTCTGCTTCTGTGCTACTCAGACGGGTTTCTGGGGTCTTCCTCCACTAGATATAAGCCGGACGTCATTAAATGACTAAAGTACTGTCGAAGAGACGTAAAGCGCAACAAAAACCAACAAAGAAAGCACTCGTGTACTTAAAATTGATAGCAACGTATCCTCAAGTATCATAACAATCAAAACGTTTATCTTAACTTTTGCATAGATATTAAAAAATACTTCAAGTTAGAAAATGGAAACATTAATGAATTTTCAATCTTTTGTGTCCTAGTCCTATAATTTTATTTTACTTTGTTCATTACACTCTTAGGCCCGTTTCTCTGTCTGTCTTCCGTGGATGACTGTCGAGAAGCTATCATCTGTGCGTCTCTTCTAGACTACTGACTCGGTCTCTTCTTCCTTGCATTCCTGTATGGTCCGGGAGATATTCGTCACTTTCCTTTCTATCCTTCTGACCTCTTGCAGCATTTCCTATTGCTTGTGGCTGTTTAAAGCTATTGCCTTTAGCTACTCCTCCATAAAAATAGACATCATCTCCATTTCAGATGTTACTGTTACTGTTAAGCTGTCATCAGTCTGTGCTACTTTGATGTTGACCAGCAACACATACATCATCAGCCAAAGTTACATGCCTGTTTTTCCCAGATTTCCCAACCTTGAAAACTAGGATATTAACACCGTAAAGAACTATCTTGTTCCCGCTCAACAAGATATCCACTGGTCCCGTCTTACCTTTCACAAGGACATCAAACTCCAACAGAGCATCATTCCCAATGTCTGTAACTATGGTATCCTTCTGCAATGTCAGTTGACAAAGAGTAAGCTCATACTCGGCATTTCCCCCATCTTTGATCGGTGATCCCCTTGCACAGATTAAACTTCACTATATGTTAAAACTCGGTTGTGACCCGGTTGTAACTATTTTAGAAACAAAAGTATGTGAAGATAATGTAAACACCATCTGCAAGACGTCTGGGCTTCTCGTCCATTACTTTCTTAGCTGGCTTTGACTGTTTACAAACTTCTACCTTGATTTGCTGGCCGCATTGTCAACTACATTGACCTCTCTTTGGCCGCAAGAAAAGGTCCGTTTATGTTTAAACGATCCTTGCTTTGAGCTTTCATCTCTTCTGTAACCCGTTTACCTGGACAGTCACGTGCATGATGTCATGTGTTGTGGCATTTGAAACATTCAACATTCATCCTAGTGTTTGATTTCCTCATTTCAGGTTTACTGCGCTCGAGTTTCTGACCTCGATCCAGGAGTTCTTTTAAAAGATTTTAGTGAGCATCTTCTTTCTTCTTTTCTTCTTTTCCAGAAGACATCTAAATTCCAAGGTTGTCTCGACCTATTATTTGGCTTTTGGTTATGATAAGGCTATTCAATCTGCAAGTTACTCTGGTTATCTGTGTCATATGTTCTTCTAGCATTGAAACGATTGTGCCTCTCCCCAAAATGTGGACCACGTATCTGCATCAGGTAAATGGTGTGGTAAACTGCTTCATCTATATCTTTAGGTTCCTTATTGAACGCTATTTCGGTTGTCAGCTCATCATCGTTCAGTCCAATTAAAAATCTTCAAACTAGATCTTCATTTCTGGTCTGAGGTCACGGTGACTTTAAGGGCCAGACGCATAATCTTCAATTGGTTCTCCATGGCGTTGAACTCGATGTTTTACTGCAAAGGACCTCTCCGTTTCAACAGTTCTAAACCTACTGCCCAGCTCTGCTACTAGATTTGTGTAATTGTTCAGCATCTCTGGTCTCAATTGAGTGAACACAAACTGCGCTGCTGTGACTTCTAATCGGGGTAGCAGCTGGTTCAGCTTGTCATCAGCTGACCATCTGTTTATGAAATGACCTCACATTGGTCAATCCATGTAGCCCATTCACCTTTTCCATCAAAAGTTGGTACCTTTATAGAGGTGGACGGTACATGTAGCGTTGATCTTCAAAGCCATTAATAGATCTTTAGTAGTTATCATGATGTTCATGTTGAGGCTTGTTGTTGTTTGACTAGTCCGTGTTCTATTGTGATGTAAATGTTCTCTGCAAATGCCGGGATCTACCCCGAGGTATCGATTATGTAGTGATAGGGTACATCTGTACTGTTTTCCCTTAGACTAAGATCAAATTTTGAGTAATTCCTATTTCTGATATAGGATCTATCCACTGCACCATTGCTAAGCTGTTTACGGTTACTATCAATGAAAGACACTACCTAAACTTGTTGAGGCATAGATCTATAATTAATAATAATCTGATCTACAATCTACGGCATTCGTACTACCAGTGTGTTCGGCACATGTCCTAAAATGTGTTTGTGTAATTTTGTGCGGGAGTCTGAGCGTGTGTATTAAGCCAAGCAACATCTGTTTCTGATCTAGATCCCGTATTCTGGCCTATAGAAAATTGTATGGGACCCTGATGGTGTGTTACAGTGTGATATCTGTTTGAAAGAGGTTGCGTACTTGAACCTAGCCTACCAACATTCAAACTGTCACCAGGCATAGATCACCTTTCAATGTTGCCCGAGAGTTCTCACTTCATCATTAAGAAGCCCGTGGTACTGTTGATATTTGAGAATGAAGTCCCTGTTCACTTTCGTTGACCTGATTGTCTGACATCTCGCTTAGATCCCTGAAAATAAAAAGTGTGCTGTCGTATTGTTGTTTTGTTCAGTGCAAGATGTATTTGACTCCCTACGTGGATGGGAACTTATTTCGCTATTATCTTGTTTTGGGTCTTTCATTATCAATAAACCCACAGAAGTCTAAATAAATAAATACACCTGTCGTCTCTAGAGGTTGAATTTCCACCACTGGATCTGTCTATAGAAAATGACGAATCCCATCGCTTCTCACCATAAATATGTTACGCTCTTGGGTAGTGTTGGCTATTGCCTATAAATCAGCGTATTGGGTAGCGTTGCCTGATTGCAGACAAATCTGTGAATTTATTGTAGAACGGAAGTGACCTTTACAAATCGGAGAGACAACACAACACAACTCAGTCGGTCAAACGTTTAATACGATGGCATTCTTCATTCATGAAAAATAACAAAGTGAGATCACATAGGCAGTGCTTATCTGGCCATCAGTACGGTAGGTTACGCGTTAGTAACGAATAGCTAAATTCTGCCGATCGTCGTGAAATCACCAGACCAGATCAGACATCAGCATTCATAAGAGGAACTTACTAGCAAATTTATGTTATACAGGCTTAATTGAAGCTCTATATCTGCACACTGGAATAATGGATCTAAATTTAAGGGGTTAGTCACCTATAATAGATATAGGTTTTTGTTTAAGAAGAAGTTCTGCTTACATCTTAATAATTAATGGTTGGACCGGGAAATGACCTGGCTTTTATGAATGTAACCAAAGACATGTTAGTTCATACGGTTATTAAAGTTTCTATTCATGCAAATTAACAGAGGAAAGGATCAAACGAAATTACCTCATGCAGCTTTTTACTTAGTATTTTCCTTCGCAAATGCAAAGTTTCAAGTTAGAATTGCATTTTAAAGACTGCAAAAGGCTGTGTCATTTTTAGCCTATACTGTACAACCATATGGTACAAGCTGAACCTTTATTATATTCAGTGCATTTTTTATTCAGTTTGAGTCGTTTAACGCCAGAAACAAACAGTCATTTTCTGTTGATTAAATATAAACATTCAAATAATTTCTTTACGTGAAACATTGTCTAACATTTCATCAATATACATGTACAGGAAAAAGTATAACACGGGATATTTGTGTACAGTAGCAGACATTATTGCACATTACGTGTAGAAACTCGGGTCGCAAACCAACTGACCCGTGACATGACTTATTGTTTGTTAAAAACCAGGGGTTTACCTACGATTTTTGTTCTTTTTCAATGGGGGAAAACAATGAGCTAGGGAATGAGGGATAGTATTTGGGGAAAATTACGTCTCGTAGTTTTCCAAACACATTGAAGCATATAACTCCGCATTAAGGTGAAGTCTCCTTAGTTATAAGACTTCTTTCTAGCTAGTGTTTTACTAGACAAGATAGAATTTTAATCCTGTTGTTGGGTAAAATAGTATTTATTAGTAGGATGGCTTATTGAAATAATGAGTTCAATGTTTAGTTTTGCATTTTGACACGATGATTTACATAGCGTTTTTGGATTTTTCACTTTATTTTGTCTTGGATGGATGGCTTGTATAATTTGTATAACATACATGATTTTTAACAAAAGAAAAAGCAATTTTTCCATGTATTAACAAGGATTATTCTATACTAAGATTTGAAGTAATAGTTTTTTTTGTTTATTCAGATTTGATACAAAGGTGATTGCATCCGGGTATACCCCTACCCTTGTTGTAAACTTGGTTTTATCCTTGTAGTAAACTAGGTGCAGCCACTAAGGCACATTTGGTGACAAATCTAAGTTATAACGAGGTTCACCTTTACTCAAGTTATATTTCCACCATCTTACATATACACATAATAAACAAGTAAAACCGATGTCAATTACGTTAAACGCGTTAGTCAACGTGACGTTACGCTCCAAATATAAGTACCACTGGGGCCCGCAAATGTAATTAATTACCGTTTGACTGAATTAGATTTCTAACGAATAAAGTTTCACTATTGGCCGATTTGTTATAAGTCCAGATGAGGTTTTTAGTCCATCGTTGTCTGTAATTAATTTAGTCACAAGCACTAATTTCCACTGTAGGCGAGGATAGTTGTCGTGTACGTATAGAACGTCTCCGACATTAATCTGTTGATTGTTTATTCAGAGGACTTTATGAAATTCACGTAAACGCGTCAGATAGTTTGCCTTCGTACGCAGTTGGATGTCTTGTAAGAGTGACAGTTTTCGCGATAACAGTTTAATTGCTGATGTTCTGTCGAGATCGCCAGCTGTAACCGTCTCCCGAGGAAAACCGGTGGCGTTGATTCGTCTACCATGCAGTAAATGGGATGGCGTCAGTGGATCTGGATCTCGGATGTCTGTCGGTGTATACGTCAAAGGCCGAGTGTTGATAATGCTCTCAATATCCTACAGAATCGTCCTTAGTACTTCCTCTCCAGCCAATGCTTTCCCGAGTACTATCTTCAGCTTTGTTTTCGTTAATTCGATGATCCTTTCCCAACAGCCGCCGTACCAAGGGAGTGCTTTAAGAATGAACGTCAAGTCAATGTCAAGGCCGAGCTGTGTCGGAATTTCTCTTGAGGTTGATCTAGGTACAAAGGTTACAGCATTTTCAGAAAACCCTATTTTCTTGTTCTGTATTATACAGTGGAAGCATTTTCGGATCCATTGTCAGTCTATTGACTACATCTCGAGTTCTTTTTCTAGCAACAATAAAGATTGTAGGCAGCTCGAGATGAACATTCTTCCACGGTAAATTCGCGATATAAGCTTTGTTTTCAAACCTGACACGTTTTTCCTGGAAGAGTTCAAGTGTTTCAAATGCATTGTGTGTTTCTTTCTCTGCGCTGTCTGTTCCAAGAGTTTCAATTTTCCAGACTATCTGTATGTTGATTTCCTCACTTTTGTGTTATAGAATTACATTCATCATCGACATTGTTGTTTGAGAGATTCTCGGCTCTGAAAGCGGTCCCGACAGTAAATACCCCAGCTTTGATTGAACCGCTGTCGGTCCTTCTCCTCGTACGATGTATTCTCCGACAATATCCCAGAAGTAGTCCGATCCGATCAAGAACTCAATATCAAATTCGTCATTTTCTGAGGGTGGGCGAGCTAGTCTTTGTCAAGACAAATACCTTAAATTAGTAATTTCGCTTGCATGCGTTTTCAAAGGAATGGCAATTTCAGGCACAATCATTACATTTACTGGTGAAATATCTCCGGTTAAAGTTTCCAGGTGTATGGTTGTTGTCTAGAGGTATCTAATGCGACGCTAAGTGTCTCCAAACCAGGAAATCTGTATTTCATTTCCCGTTACAGTCTGATCAATGTTTTTGGCAAGTAATTCAATGAAAAAAGGCGTCTCTTCCCCTTCGTCAAATTAAATGTTCGCATACTCGCTTGTTGTCTTTCCATATACTGGTGCCACGGCTGTTTTGAGTAAAATATTACCACGCGTTCGTTTCGTTGCTGAATGTAAAAGGGCTGCATCGTTCTGTATCACAATTCTCTCCTATCTCTCGGCATTCTCAGTCCTTTCATTTGCTTTCGTATTATTCACTCGGAAAAGTGTCGTGTGATGTATTTTGTGCCTTTTTGAATTTCAGTAACGATTTGCATTCTGCTACTCCATGATGTCCTAAGCAATTGAAACACATACGATCCCTTTAAACGATGTCATAGTGTTCTTCAGCGTCTGTAATTATGTCACAGTGTGTTGCATTATGTTGTCCTTTGCAAAAGAAACAAGTTTTCACTGGAAAGCGGGTACCGTTTTTCTGTTCAATAAAACTGTTTCTACTAAAACGTTGTCTTTAAAATTTCCTGTATGTTACGGAAGCTGCTGTCATGCGCGGTTCTGTGTGTTAATGAGCGCCCGTCGTAGATGTACTAGCTTCCAAGATATTCACTTGCCCGACGCAGATCACTAAAATCCAAGTTTGTAAATCGTGCCCGCGAATTCACAAATTTGCGGCGGAAGTTTTTTGTGAAATCTGGCATTAACAATGATCCACATAATATTCACACTGTCCGAGCGATTCAAGTCCCCTGACGTATTTTCCCATTTTATCGTAATATTCCCTTTAACTTTGGACTCTATAGTTAGACAGAGGTAGCTGCAGTAAGGCCTGCATGGACGCGTGTTTGATCTTGTGTTCCTGTTCGAATTTTATCTTCAGCAAATCCACTGCACATATATAGTTCGCATTTGTAAGAGCAAACCCGTCGATCGTTCTGTCTAGCTGCGATTTAACAACAAAATTTCTGAACGCCTGTAAGATTTCCATTCAGATGTATGGTTGATTCATACGAGTCTCAGAACGTTTGCCATTGAAGAATATTTCCATCAAATATTGGTAGAGAAAGTTTCGGCAATCTGTGGTACTTGCTAGATAGGAATAAAGCATTGCTTACGTTCTGTAGTGTAGATCCAGTAGGTAATTGTAAACTTTCCGACTGCGAAATTTCATCGGTCCTGGTTGTCTGCGTATTCCTATCTACAATCTTCTCTCGAATTTTCTGTAGTTTCCGAAACTTGATTTCTATCTCTAGTATGTATTCTTCCGTCTTTAGAAGTTCATCATTAATGCCGTCAATGTCTGTTTGTGAAGCAATCTTCTGATCCCAGCTCATGTGTTTTGCAAACGATCTCTGGATGACTTGTCTTTGAGCGTCTCTAGACTTTATAAGTTTCTGTAGATTCATCGTCGTTCCTTCCCTCTCGTTACGGCACAAATATCACTGTCTATGAGGGAGTAAGATCCCTCTGATTCTTCATTCAGTGTTAACCCAGTTCTGGATCGTTGGTTGCATAATCGGGGTGCTTATTGGACCGTAATTGCTTGACGACCGTAATAGATGATTGTGTTCATTCTTTAGCATTTCTCGTGCATCTGGCCATGGAGAATAACTCCTTTCCTGGTAGCGCGCTTTATGGTTCGAAAGATGTAGCTTATTGATGGAATTCATGTTATGCAAAATAAATAGTTGTGTGAGGTAAATCGTAATTTGTGAATTTAAAACATGACCTTATTTTTAGTCAGTGTTTTTTTACAGATGCATGTGATCTAATGAAAGCTGAAAATATTGTGCTGCTGACACAAAAGGTAGTCTCGTCGATTAAATGACCAAACTTTTCCCAAGGCTTCCCAAATGTCTTCTGAAATTTAGAGTCCTTTAACATTGGATGCTTGTCCTTTTTTGAATTTATCTGAAGTGTCTTCAGGTTTTTCACTAGGCAGTCTCCATTTGGCTCGCAATAAGGATGCATATAACATAAGGTTTGTCAGTTTGCATTCTGGAACCGGGCAACTGGTGCAAGATCTATGGTACAATCTATGATTTATACCAAACATGCTTGACATCTAGAGTTACCTATGTACTAAGAAGAACATATTGTAGTATTAGACATTTATACTTACGTTTCATGACAGATCTTGATCTCCATCAAGATACATTTTGACAAAATAAAAGCCCCACTAGCTTATGGAAGCATAGGTTAAACATAGATCCCTACTTTGATGAAACGTGTAGTCTATATCAGTGGGTTTAAAATCGATTGAAGGCCGAAACTACAGAGACAATGCTGGTGTTAATGAAATTAAAGCAAAACATGTTTGAATTCGACTAACATGATTCGAAGAATGTCATCCAAAGAATACTCTTGATTTAATGTAAAGGGAGGTAATCTAACAGTTGTCACATTTTATACAAACAGTTCAAAGCCTGTAGACCAGGAAAGGTATCGAAAACAGCGGATTTTTGCTAAAAACATGCTAGTAAACAACTGTATTGAATTATTATTTCAATCCTTGTTGAACATTTTGAGAACTAGGGATGACGAGAGTTTCAGAAAAAAGGACAATAACCAAGTCATGAATGAAAATATTGTAAAGGTAAATGATCATTTAAAAGCTTGTTTAATCAAAACATATTCTTCAAGAAACTGGTATACACCTTCATATGATATTTCAAATATACAATAGTTGTGTTTCTTTTGTTTTCTTTTAGTATCAAACGATATTATTACACAAGACCGAATATAATGAAATATCAGGAGCTAATATGTCCTTCATCTCAAACGGAATTGCTCAAGCTAATAATAAGTTAATATGCTACTTGATCGATTGATTGAGTTGGGTTTAACGGCACCGCGACACTTAAAAGGTCATATAGCGCCGATGTATTATTTTAGTTAATTTCTGCGGAATGTTCGAGCATACCAACAAATATTCATAAACTTTTTTATTTAAAATGTTGACATATTCTACGCTATATATCTGGTTTTATATGAAATTTCTTCTTAAAGAATTTCCTCTTAAAGAAACTAAGACTACTTTTATTCGGAAATTAGTAATATTCCCTATCAGGTAGATCTTAGTGTTGATTTAATAATCTGTGTCTCGATCTGCTAATAAGCTGGTTGTCGAATTTCTGCATACAGTCCTACATCCATGTCTTTCTAGGGCGGCTGCTAGGTGTATACGTGTTAAGGTATTTTGTGATGGGTGGTCGCTTGGTGGGACGGATGAAAGTGCGTAGAGCTTCAGTATGGGCGTTTACACCTTTTTCGGTCACATGTTGGCAGTCGGGGTCATAGTTTGTACCCTTATAGTTGGTCGCTTTGGCGAGACATAACTGTATTTAGTACGAAATATGATGAAATATGGCTTTTACACTTATTCTAATACCCATAATGTTGTTTGATAAACAATCGCCTGTTTCGTTTTGCAATTAACCTGAATCGCCCGAGACTTTGAGAAATATATTGAACAAGTGTCAAACAGCTTTGATCCGGGTTAGACGCCGACTAATCCGGTGTCTGATACAGACCCATGCTGTTTTCACAGTGTAGCTTTATTATAGTCACTGTCCGGAAGATACTAGTTTAGCCTTGGTATACTGAAACACATATATTTAGGGTTAGGATTTTCTTCCGGAAAAAGGCTACCTCCCTTTGACTAACACTTGGATTTCGTTCTTTCAATAGAAAAGCAATAGCAGTGTTCGACTACTCGCCAATTCTAAACAAAACGTCTCACTCACAATTAAAATATATGATGCATGGGAAGATGATCTAGGGGAAATGAAAATACTAACAAACAATCGTTATAATTACTTCATAACTATTTTGTAGAAAGGGATTCCCTACTGATGTGCTGAAAAGTGCTTTCGAAACGATTGTTGACCTATCTCAACAAGAGGCCTTACTTACTTAAAGTTCATGATAAAAAACAACGTTATTCCGTCAACCATTATGAATGATCACTTCCGCGTATTGGACAGACTATTATTAGATACTGAAATATTTTGAATCTGTCTATAACAAGTGCAACTAAATACATATATGATACGTATAAACCGATTGTTGCATTTAAACGTCCGAAACATTTGCAAGATTTTTAATAACTTCGAAGTTTAATAAGCAATTTGATAGCAATAGCGATTGCTTATCTCAAAAATGTAATGCTAGACGTTATTCTCACTGTGTTGATATCAAAACAAGTTCGGAGCTTACCAGTCACATGACAAGCCATACTTACAGTTTACAACATAACATATATTGCTAAGTAAAGATGATATTTATTTGATTCCTTGTAACAGGTGCAATAAACAATACATTGGTCAAAGCAAACAACTTGTATCAAGGCGCATGAACAGAGGTTTGATATCAATAATTTTACACACCCTGCCTTTTTCATCATTGGTTGCATCTCATTTTAACTTAGAAAACCATTCTTTGCAGGATTTTTCTATTATGCCAATTGTCGTTGTA
>JAULCE010220742.1:0-11231 GCA_032359355.1 Macoma nasuta | reverse complement strand
TAAATGCATGGGGAACTCAAGATATTCAGCCAAGCATTTCAAGAGAGGCCCTGTCAATCGCTGGGTACAGGTTTTATTCTTTGAATGAACACGAAGAGTAACAGTAAATCAGAACTTTTTAACCCAGCGTAGACCCCTTATCTGGGTATATGATGTTTGCACATGTCTCTTTAGTGGAAAATTGGAAACAGACATCAACAACACCAACAGAAAAATAAACATTGTGGTAAGTTTGTTCCCCAATTAAAATGCTACCCTCTGGAACGGGCCTTTATTTAGCTTTTCGTAATACTGGCAAAAGCATATTTTTCTTAAATTGGTGTCGAGAGAAGCCTAGTCACGCTTGGCTGCTACAGAATGTCTTTAAACCGTCTACACGTACATCCACCAATAAATAGCCAAAGCGAAGCCATAAATCTTAACATTCCGCTAAAATAAACGTCTCTGAAATTTTCGTCTACTTGATGTTTTAAACTTGATCAATTGTCTTAAAATTTAATGAGTGTCAAACAGCTTGGGTCCGAATAAGACGCCGGCGTCTAATCCGGGTCCAATCTGATAAACGATATTACTATGGTCGCGGTCGGCAAGATAAGGGTTAATCCTTTATTCTAAATATAGACTCCGTTCTATTCAGAAATGGCTGAATCGTTGCTGTATTGACATAAACCCCCGATTCATATTGTGCTGTGCAAATTGTGTCTTCTGAATCCCGTATCTGTCAGTTGTAGGAACACCGATATCTTAGTAAAATTTGAAAATGATAACACAAACATAGACATATGAACAACTGACACAAACGACAACTG
The DNA here is from genome assembly GCA_032359355.1 of Macoma nasuta. Taxonomy (NCBI): domain Eukaryota; kingdom Metazoa; phylum Mollusca; class Bivalvia; order Cardiida; family Tellinidae; genus Macoma; species Macoma nasuta. The sequence continues at coordinate 10,422 of JAULCE010220742.1, read as the reverse complement.
AGAAAACATTGATCTAACAGTATTGCAGTGACTGAAAATGATGCAACCTGCTTAACAGTTTGTCCTTTTGAATCACGTGATACTTCACTCAATATATTGGGTAAACTCTAAGCTGTATGCGAGGTTAATATCTATTTCGTTTATTTAAGTGAGTTTTCTCAATGTTACTCCTCTATACGCTATCATGTTGCCACTTATTAGAAATGCATTGTAAGGCCATTCTAACGCGTGAATACAAGATAAGGTTTAATAGAAAAATAATATATTTAAGTAAATGATACGCATTGCTATCATGTGCACTGTTTACACAAGTATATCACGTGACAAGGCGTACGGGCTGAAACAGGACGAAGGTTTATCAAACTGATATGAGGAGACGTAAGATAATTTTTAAAGGGTATGTAAAGGAGACACTTTTACAGGCATGGTTTATGCCCAACGTATATAGCATAAGTAAAATATAAACCACGAACAGTAAATACTGATACAATGTGATACAAATAAATTGTAATAAGCCACAACAGGTGACATTAAAGGACAGAGAGGAGTGTGGTAACAAGAAAGGAAATTTAATTTTGTGATAAGCGGTAATGGAAATGTAAACAACGAATAATGGCTACAGGCGGTGAGGTTCAGGGACAGTGCCCTGGCAGTGTGGGGTCAGAGGATCTGGATCAGTTAAAGTGTCAGCCTTGTCTGGAAGATGGAAACCTGCTTGAGGCTGTCGGGATGTGCGTAGACTGTCAAGAATACCTGTGTTCGCAGTGTTATAAGTTTCATACTCTGCCAAAGGTGACCAGAAATCACCAGCTGCTAGACAAAGATAAAATGCTCCAAAATCAGATTCGGGCAAGCCCAAAGGACGTATGCACAGAGAAATGCTCAGTGCATGAAGATGAGATAATAAAATACTACTGCACATCTCACTGCCTGCTAGGATGCACAGCGTGTATAACATTAGACCACGCAACATGTAAGAGTGTGCAGTATATCCCTCATGCTGTGAAGGATCTGACCAACAATGAAGATTACAGACAGGTTGAGAATCAACTGAAATCAGCTTTGAAAGTATTTGAGAAAGTAGCGGAAAATGTTCAAAGGAATGCTGAAGAACTTGAAACAACGTGTGAGGAGGCGTTGGAGAAAATGAAGGCTTATCGGAGAAAAGTTGAAGAACAATTTGATAAAATTGAGGCCAAGTTAGTTGAACAAGCCAAGGCAATTAAATCAAAAGAGATAAAGGAATTAGCGGCAATCAGTGACAAATACCAAGAGGCACACCGAGAACTGCAAACAGCTCTAGCAAAGATAGAAGCACTTCAAATGTGCAAACAGAAATGCAGTTTGTACTCAGAGATGATGAGAACAAAGAAAAAGCTTACGTCTATGAATGCTCCGATAAAAGAGGCAGAGGTGGATACAGTATACAGGGAATGTCAGATAAAGTTTTCTCCAAACCAAGGAACATTGGAATCGCTTAAGAACTCAGAAACATTAGGGACACTGTCAGAGCTTGGTAAAGAAGCCAACGTAAACCGGCGTAAGGGTACAATAGTAAGTGCCAAATACGCCCGTGACATAAGAGTGAACACGGGGACTGATACAATCTCATCATGTTGGATCACAGGGTCAGTTGTTCTCCCTGACGGTAGGCTAGTACTAGCTGACTACAGTGAAAACAACAAGATAATGACAGCGAATGTACAGAGTGGCCAGGTGATGGCAAAACTGAAGCTGTCATCTGGGCCCTGGGATGTTGCAGTTATAAACAATAAAAAGGTAGCATTGACTTTGCCAAATGAGAAGAAACTAGCCATTATAACAGTGGGTGATAAAAACCTCAACATTGACAGAAATTTGGGTCTGAGTGGAACTTGTCGTGGAGTTGACTACAGAAATGAATATCTGGCCGTGTCCTTCAACTTCCCACATCAAGTTCAGGTCCTCAACTTGCAGGGCACAGTGTTCCACACCATCGTTGCTGACAAGCAAGGAACAGCACTGTTCAACTGTCCTTTCTATCTTACCTATGGCCATGACGACAGCACGTTGTATGTGTCCAACTATGACAGCAATAATGTCGTGTGTGTCAAGAAGGATGGGACTGTACTTGCTACATATACAGACAGTGATCTTAACGGTCCTCGGAAACCAGTTGTAGACATCCATGGTAATGTGTATGTTTGTGCAAGTCGTTCTGACCAAGTCTGTCAGATTAGCAAAGATTGTAAGAAGATGCAGGTGCTGCTGACTCGGGCTGATGGTTTGAAGTACCCATATTCTATCTGCTTGAGTGAAGAGGCTGACGAGCTCTATGTTGGCCTACAGAGCAATGCCAATCTCAAGGTGTACAAAACTGAACGTAGAACACAGTGACTGCATGAGTTGTCGATAAATAAATAGTTGGCCATTTTGGTTTTGAATCAAATTTTTAAATAAAATAAATGACAGATCACTCGATAAACTCGAAGACGGCGTCCGGTCTGGGACTGCACTGATTAATATTTCAGTCGCCTATGTCTTACAAATGGGTAAGGCAATAATTTAAACGTTAGTCAGCCACATCTGATGAAATCGGATTAGACGCCTTGTAACTCGGTGGCTCGCCAGAATGCAAAATGTTTGACACTACGACAATCTCTTAATGAGAAATAATTATTTTTTTAATCGCATATTCTTTTCAATCGTACAGTCAAACCTGTATTGAACGGTCATCAAATAAGATAACAAAGTGACTGTAAATGACAGGCGGTCGCTAAAAGTAGAACGAACGTAATGCAGAATGCTCTTTAAAGAGCTTTCTGTATTCCTTTCATTCTACATTAAGTATCCATGTGACTTAAAGACCACATCATTTTAACTGGTCGCCTTATACAGGTTTGACTGTATACAAATAAAGAATGTATGATGAGAAGAACAGTTATCTAGAAGAGAGGCCACATAGGCGTCAAATTGCGTATCTAAGGAGTTAAATGTTATATTGATGCAGCCAGATATTTGTTCAGAAAGCATTCACTTCAACAATTTCATGTCAAATTGGGCCTATATTTCATTTCGTAACCCAATGCTGTATGTATAACCTTTCACTCTTTATATGGTAATTTTGACATTGGTATAGCGTATGACTTTTGAAAACAGTGTGAAATGAAACACTTGCTCATATTGAGCAAATGCTTCATTTTCACAATGTTTTCAAAGCCATTCAAAATCGGTGTTTTCTTTCTACTAGATAATTTGCCTATTTCATTATATATGTTCATTGTGAATGAGTCTAGCATTCGGAGTTAAGGTTATCTAAAATATCACATTTTAGTGTGTCGGTAATATTATGTAATTGTACGGACTTTGGTTTCAAAGACAGATTGTTATTAGTTTTTCTATCATCATTTTAATTAATCTGTCCAATGTTGAAATAATTTAATGAGGTCGTCAATTTCCTTATCTGGGTTAGTATCACACCACCCTCAGATATCGACGGCATTGCGTTGAAATTTTGAATAATCCTGTTGTATTTTATAGGCGTTGTACGATCTTGTTACGATCAACCACGACCACCATGATGGATCGTAACCAAATCGTACGACCTTCCATGATAGTCGTGGTAAGGTCACGGCTTAACACAGTCTGGACAAGTCGTTCTTTTTGTGCGAAATTTTGTGATAATCGCCACGATCAACGCCGACCTTAGCCACTTTCCAATGGCGGTGTAGGTCGAAGGACGGGACTTTACACAAATACAGCACAGAACTAAACATTATCAGCAATTGTGTAGATCCGTCTAACCAGCCTAAATTTACGACATCCGGTTTTGCTTTCCGACTTCTGTCAAAGAAAACGGAAAGCGAACCCGGATTTCATAAATGTAGATATAAGATCCGCGATAACATTAAGTAGAACAGAAAACATGACATCATTTTTTAAAGAAATAATCAAATTGTTACCGTTCAAATCAATGCAATGTTTGGCTAATAAAAGTCTTAATTGATTTTTTTCCACGATGCGTAATCGCATTAACAATGATTTACTGACAATTGTTTATGTCGAAAATTGTGCAAAGTTTCTTCTTGTCGATAACCCAAAATAAATAATTATGCTTCAAGGTGTAAAACGTATTATATTACCCAATTGAAAATCACAATATCAAATGAGAGATAAGGGGACCATGGTGGTCTTATAATACGACTCATCTAGAAAAAGAGTTACACAAGATTCATTGCAAATAATCATACTGAAATCAGCTATATATTTATAGGAAAAACATTGAGAAAATTTTCATAATTGTGTATAAAGCCATATAATGACAACTGTTCCCGCCCCTGGAGGCATTGCTTAATGACATTTGTTCATAATTTCTTGATTTTCTATGATAGAGTCGGCCAAGAATCAATTCAAAGAAAGTAATTTGAAATCAGACCAGTAGTTTAGGAGAAGAAGAGAGAAGGTAATCATCTTATGTTTGCATGTATATTGGTTTGAATATGTTAAGCAGTTTGTGCAAAATAGCTATTCATTTTGCATAGTCTCTTATAAGAATTTGACAGAATGACTGTGTACATGTTTCTATGTTAATTATGGATTTTTTGTATTACATGTATGTACACTGATGAGGATTTAAATAACTTTTTGAAAGAAAGTGTTGACATACCACATAGTTATGACGTAGCCGGACGAAGACCAATCATAATATTTCACCTGAGTAAACCCAGATGAACTAAAAATGGTTTTGATTTGTTTCCTGAAGTTGCCATTGTGTAAAAAAAATGGTGAGTTTTAACCCAGGCCAAGTATTTACAAACCTATTCTCAGGTTCAAACCAAAATAATATAATACTCTTTTGTTTGTTGCCCAGCTTCTACAAGAATGATAGAAGCTGGACATTAAACATAATGATCAGAGATTATTTTTGAGTTTTGAATCTGAGAATGCGTTGGTGAATACAGGGCCAGATGTAGCTTCTGGTAAAGATCTAAAATTATGTTCGAACTTCGGGTAATCAAATAGTCCCCTCACAATTTAGATAACAAGTTTCGATGAAAACAAAATCCATGACATCTAGCTAAGCACGGAGGGGTGATGACAAATACCGTATATGTGACAACTGCTTTCATATTGCCAAAGCTCAACATTCGACATTGGATTTCGCCTTTATTTGTTTTCCAATGCACCCAATCTTTGAAAATTTCGTTTTCACTGTCAGTCAAATTTTAATGTGGCGGCAATACAATTGAATGAGAAGTCGATAGTGAAAATTGAGCTTGACCAAAATTTTGCTTTGAGAAATTTAGTGAAAGTAGAAAGTCTGGAATGTTTAGTGTTAGGTGTATTTGTTTATATTGGACATTTTATATTCTTTTAAAATATATGTCGATTGTCTTATAAAACAGCATACAGTCGATCCTATATTACATCGTAACGCAAAAACGGTACACGTGTGGTCTAATAGACAGATGGTCACTTAATGCAGAAAGAAAGTAATGCAATAATTTCGTTCTGCATTTAGCGATCATATGCCATTATCTCTATGGTACCTGATTTGGTGGTCGCTCTAGGCAGGGTTTATTGTATGTGTCATTTTTAAAAATGACACATACGTGATTTTAGAAGAATTCATCTTAAATCACGTTATTGCATTTAGCTCAATTGGACCTTACTTGCTTTTTGACGAACATCGATGATTTCTTTCCAAAATGGCACTTTACCATTTACTCTGTAGCTGTTTTAAACTTTGTTACAATAGTAGTATATAATAATAGGAATATCTGTATTATCTGGAAAGAAGAAAAACACAAAGTTTGAATAGCATTGGAAGCATGGTGGAAAATGACCATTATGGTATTTAAACCGTCTACATCTAAATAGCCAAAGTGGAGCGATTAATCTTAACATTCCGCTAAAATAAACGTTTCTAAACGTCACGTCTGCTTGATTTTTTTAAACTTGATCGACTTTCTTGAAATTTGATGAAACTGTTGTCTGAGTGCCAAACAGCTTGTGTCCGAATCAGACGCCGAGTTACTCGTCGTCTAATCAGGGTCCAATCTAATTAACGATATCACTATGGTAGCGGTCGGCAGGATAAACTTTAAAATGTACATCTTTTTCTAAATATAGGCTCCCTTCTATTTAGAAATGGCTGAATCGATGTTGTAGTAACATAAAGAGATTCATATTGTGCTGTTTGAAGTGTGTCTTCTGAAGTCTGTGTCTGCCAGTTGTAGGAATACGGATATCTTAGTAACATTTGAAAATGATAACACAAACAAGAACATATAACCAACTAACACACTCGACAACTGAGAAAACAAACCTTGAACAAACAGTATCGCAGTGACTGAACATAATACAACATGCTTAACAGTTTGTCCTTTGGAATTACGTGATATAACACTCAATATATTGGGTAAACTCTGAGCTGTATGTCAGGTTAATACGCTTTCATTTATTTAAGAGGGTTTTCTCAATGGCACTCTTCTATACGATATCATGTTGCCACTCATTTGAAATTTATTGTAAGGCAATTCTAACGAGTGAATACAAGATAGGTTTTGATAGGAACATAATATATTTAAGTAAATGATACGCATTGCTATCATGTACACTGACTACACAAGTAGATCACGTGACAAGTCGTAAGGTCTGACACAGGACGAAGTTTTATCAAACTGATATGCATGTACAAAATTGAGGCGTAAGATTAATAAAAGGGTACGTCAATGAGACAATTTTACAGGCATAGTTTATGCCCACCATGCATAGTTTAGTGAAATGGAAACCAGAGACAGTAAGTCTGGCATAAGTTGGGATAAATTGATAGTAATAAGCAACAACAAGTGACTTTCAAGGACATAGAGGATTGTGGTAATTGGTGTTAAGAGAGGAGTGAATTATGGAAAGCTAATAGTGTGATCAGCTTAAAGGGGAAACATTAACATCGAGTAATGGCTACAGGGGGTGATGTTCAGGGACAGTGTCCTGACAGTGTAGGATCAGAGGATCTGGATCAGCTAAAGTGTCAGCCTTGTCTGGAAGATGGCAACCTGCTTGAGGCTGTCGGGATGTGCGTAGACTGTCAAGAACACCTGTGTTCGCAGTGTTATAAGTTTCATACTCTACCAAAGGTGACGAGAAGGCATCAGCTGCTCGACAAAGAGCAAATGCTCCAAATCAAGATTCGAGCAAGCCCAAGGGACATATGCACAGAGAAATGCTCACTACATGAAGATGAAATCATAAAATACTACTGCACAACTCACTGCCTGCTAGGATGCACAGTCTGTATTACATTAGACCATAAAACATGTACGAGTGTACAGTATATCCCTCATGTTGCGAAGGATCTGCCCAACAATGAAGAATACAGGCAGATTGAGACTCAACTAAAATCAGCTTTGAAAGCTTTAGAGACAGTAGCGGAGAATGTCCAAAAAAATGCTAAAGAACTTGGAACATGTTGTAAAGAGGCTTTGGAGAAAATGAAGGAATATCGGAGAAAAGTTGAAAAAGAATTTGATAGAATTGAGGTCAAGTTAGTTGAACAAGCCGAGGCAATTAAATCAAAAGAGATAAAGAAATTGGCGGAAATCAGTAACAAATACCAAAAAGCACAAGGAGAACTGCAAGCAGCTCTTGCGAAAACAGAAGCACTTCAAAGGTCTAAACAAAAATGTAGTTTGTACACAGAGATGATGAGAATAAAAGATAAGCTAAAGTCTCTGGATACTCCGATAAAAGAGGCAGAGGTGGATAAATCATACAAGGAATGTCAGATAAAGTTTTCTCCAAACCAAGGAACATTGAACTCGCTTAAGAACCCAGATACATTTGGGATACTGTCAGCGACTGGTAAAGGAGTCAGAGTTAACCAAAGTAAGGATGCAATAATAAGTGTCAAACATGCTCGTGACATAAATGCGAACTCGGGGACAGATAGTACCTCATGTTGGATCACAGGGCTAACTGTTCTCCCTGATGGTAGGCTAGTGTTATCTGATTACTTAGGAAATTCCAAGATAAAGACATTGGATACACAGAGTGACAAGGTCTTGTCAGATCTGAGTCTTTCATCATATCCCTTTGATGTTACAACTATAAACAAAAGCAAGGTAGCAGTGACCTTGCCAGCTGAGAACAAAATAGCAATTGTAACAGTGGGTGATAACAACCTCAGCATTGACAGAGCTTTGACTGTGAGTGGAGCCTGTCATGGAATTGACTACAGAAATGATAAACTGGCCGTGTCCTTCTGTAACCCATGTAAAGTTCATGTCCTCGACTTGCAGGGCACAGTGCTCAACACCATTTTGACTGACAAACAAGGAAACACCATGTTCAACAGCCCTTACTATCTTACCTATGGCCATGATGATTCAACGCTGTATGTGTCCAATGTCAGCAGCAGCAATGTTGTGTGTGTCAAGTTGGATGGAACTGTACTAGGTACATATACAGACAGTGCTCTTAAAGGTCCTCGGAGTCTAGTTGTAGACAACCAAGGAATTGTGTATGTTTGTGCATGTGACTCTCATCAAGTCCATCAGTTTGGCAAAGACTGTAAGAAGATCAAGGTGCTGCTGACTCGGACTGATTGTTTGTACAAGCCATGTTCTATCTGCATGAGTGAAGAGGATGACCAGCTCTATCTTGGAACACAGAAAAGTAACAATCTCAAGGTGTACACAATTGAACGCAGAGCACAGTGACTGAATGTGTTTTTATAGATAATTAGTAAATTAAAAACTGCCGGTTGTATATGATTTCGTCTCAAACATTTTAACGAATTAAAGAAGTGAAATAAATGTTCATAAGAAATTTTGATGCAAAATAGTAGAGTCTCTGATCAGACACCGCCTCAGTCGTAAATATCGTATAGAGTAAAGGGTTAAGAGTATTTAATGAGGAAATTTATTTACTGATCAGTATCACAACATTCTTAGTTTAAATGTATAAATAAACATTTTGTATTTATAGGCATTGTACGACTTGCTATATCAACCATGGATCCTGGTGGATCGTATCAAAGTCGTACACGTTTAAACGAGTGTCGAACGACCGACGGGGCAGGTTTTAACGCATTCTAGGTATGTCGTGGTTTTGTGAAATTTGCTTAATCGCCACGACCAGCATCCTATCTTAGCAACTTTTAAACGTCGGCGTAGGTTGTAAGCAATATCGTGAAGGAGGGAAGGGGCTTCACAAAAAAACAACATTGAGCTCATACGCACAGCACAGAATTGGTCAAACATTTATTCGGGGCTCGTAACCAATCCATTCTCAGATTCAAGACTCAAGAATGGCTCCAAGCTTCTAACTAAAAGGTAGAAGCCGGGAAACATTCTTGAGTCCCGAGTCCGGTTCGTGCTTACCGACTTCTGTCAATTTGACGAAGGAAACGTTTATTACAATTTAAGCAATGCAATAGTTGACTTTTTAAAGACTGCCTAAATAGAAACGGTGTGTTATTAAATTATCAAGATCTACTGACACTTGTTAGTATCGAACAAAAATGTAAAGTTTCGTCTTTGTACAATGCCTAAAGGAAAAGTGACACTTATTCGATTACCCTATTGAAAATCGCAATGCCCAATTAGAGACAAGACGACCATGATGGTGTTATGATACGGTCATCTGATTTGAGGGTTACAAAATATTCACTGCTAAGAATCTTATTGAAAACAGGCTTACAGTTAGAAGGACAATTTGGAGAAGATTTTCATAAGTTTGTCTATAACCATATAATGAAAACTGTACCCGCCCCTGAAGGCAATGTTTAATGACATATCATTATACATTGAGCATCTTCGATAGAGTCGCCCAAGGATCAATTTAGTGAAAGTAGTTTGAAATAAGTATAGTAGTTTTGAAGAAGAAGATAGACGCAAGAACTACATTGTCATTTCAGGTGTGTGTATAGCATGGTTTGAATATTTTAAGCAGTCTGTGCAAAGTTTTTTTGTTTTTGATTGACATAGACTCTTATAATTATTTGACAGAATGACTGTGTACATGTTTCTATGTTAACAATGGATTTGTTGTATTACATGTTTGTACACTGATAAGGGTTAAGATAACCTGTTTAAAGAAAGTGTGGACGTACGACATATGACGTAGCCGGACGGAGACCAATCATAATAGCTCACCTGAGAATACTCCGGATGAACTTAAATGGGATTTAAAAAATTGCCCTCAAGCTATCCTTGTATTAAGAAAATCCTAAGGAGTGTTGTGAACATACCAGAATGGTTGAAGCTGGGAACAATCATTGAGTCTCGAGTCCGTAAACGGGATAGTGAATTCCAACCCAGACCATGTATTCGCCAACCTATTCTCAGGCTCGAGACCCAGAATAATATCTAACCATATTGCTTGGTGTCCAGCTTCTACCTTAATATCAAACAAAATGGTTAGAGATTGTTCTTAAGATTT
>JAULCE010220631.1:0-11234 GCA_032359355.1 Macoma nasuta | reverse complement strand
CTCAGACAATAGGTTCACTAAATTTTAAGAAAATCGGACGATGTTTAAAAATGAAGCAGACGATATTTTCAGCAGACGACAATTTACGTAGCAGGCGAAGAGTCAACATTGGTTAACGCTTTTCCTTACCAGCTAACAAGTAAGACACTGAGCTATAACATCGGAACAAATCAGGTTGGAGCCACATCAGACGCCGAGTTACTCGGCGTTTGAGCTTGCTCTAAACTGTTTGAAATTAACAAATATAAAATATTAAAAAAGTCATTCCCCTATATCATTTGCATTTCTTTTGTGTTGAGTTCGCGTTAAAAGTTCGCGTAAAAACGGTAGAGAAGGACATTACTCTCACTGATCTATCAGGCGACCAGTCGAAACAAAGTATTTACACAGTACTTAGACTAATTAAATAGAAGATTTTACCGGTTTCGCTCCTATTCGCTCCGGTTTGATTGCGGTTTAATAATGCTTGTCCCTAACATAAAAAAAATAAGTTAACTTTTATGGGGCGTTGTTCATAATGCCTGTTTTCGGGTTGTTTAGTCAACACACATCATTTAATATTTCCAATAGTCCATGCATGCAAATCCATTGAATCAAAGGTTTAAGTCTTTATAAAGCAAGTCGAAGTTGCAGCTTATTAATTAATAGTTTAGATTGATATAGAAGCCAATGTGAGTGATATAAAGAATTGAGATACTCAACACCAAAGACAATTTTGATTTTTTTCAAATTTCATGGATATTTTCGGACCAACGCTATTCATTCGTTATCATCGGGAGTTGTTTTGCATGCACAAAAATGTGCGCCGAGCTCAACGTATGAATGCAAACTTCGGAAGGACACCGACACACACAGAGAGCGCTATATCAACGTCTGAGACACGCACATAACGCGTTGAATTAACGCCAGACACGCACAGAGAGCGCTAAATCAATGCCAGACACGCACAGTGCGCGTTGAATCAACGCCATACACACACAAAGAGCGATAGATCAATGACAGACACGCACAGAACACGTTGAATCAACATCATTCACACACAGACAGTGCTAAATAAATAATAGACACGCACAGAGCACGATGAATCAACGCCAAACACGCATATAGAGTACTAGATCAATGCCAGACACGTACATAACGCGTTGAATCAACGCCTTGCACGCACAGAAAGTGCTAAATCAATGCCAGACATACATAGAGCGCATTGAATCAACGACAGACACGCACATAGAGCGAAAGATCAATGCATGTGACATGTGAGGGCCTACAAAATTAAAAATACGAACGCTTTGAAAACCTATTGAAGTTTATATAAAGGTGTATTTATTAATTCCATGAATTTGTAATGGAAGTTAACCTCCTCGTTTGATTTCATTGGTTAATTGCCCTGTCAATGCCAATACGTGTGTCCATACAGTCTGCACTCGTTATAACGAATTTGACGAGCCCATTAAAACAAGAACTATAAAATAAGGATAATAATAACGACTATGTTTAAAGAAGCTACGCAATTGGTATCAGGTTTAGTCTTCCATGTTGGCTGCATAATAAGGAATACAAAGTATACACATTATTTTGTCCTCAACCTGTTTCTAAAATCTGGGATAATATTTGCAAATAACTTAGATCAAGATTTGATGTTGGGTTAAACTGGCGGTCTTATCCCGAGCCGAGATGTATGTGACCATCAAACAAATTTTCATCAAATTTAAGCCAATATGGAGAAATCTAAGCATGAATCTGATGACAAAGTCAGCAGATTATATTTCTATCAGCAGGTGGTTATAACCCATTGAAATGAAGCAGTTTATCAGTCATCAGTGAATTTCTGTTTTTTTATGTATGACGCATTGAACGATGATAGATTTGCAGAACACCGTATGTTAAGCTGGATTCTATTCCAAATTGTTGGGTCAAAGAAGGAAATATATGTTCTTAGGCAATCTAGGTTTTGTTTCGATTATTTTAAATGCTATTTATCGAATGATTGGCATGCCTATTTTGAGAGTACATGAATCTGTTGCTGTAATATTTACGCTTCTACCATTAGGCCGCATTTAATACTCTATATTTTTATTACATTTTATCCAGTCGAGTTGTTTAAAGTGTATTTCTGAGGGGCCATCAGATGAGGTTGATATAGTTTAATCAGTGCTGACCTTTTCTGAAAATTAACCATTGCTTGTAATAATTCATTGAAGCATAAGTCTCAAATTATATAACAATAATCAAGTTTGGGTAGTATACTTTACCAAATTTCTAACTCAACAGTCACATTGTCCTACTTAATACTTTCTTGCTAAGACACTATTACATTAACTGACGCGTTCTTTCTATCATTTGTTTTTGCACTGCTATTACTTTCTTCTTTTTTTTAAGAAAAGCATTAAGCAGACAATTTCATTTCATTAAAACCTGATGGAAATGTATAACTCACTATGAGAAACATGACGTTTTAATTTAGCCTTAAAACCTCCATGATCTTCATAGAGTTAATATTGGTTAATGCTTTTCTTTACCAGCTAACAAGACACTGAGCTATGACATCTGAAAAAATCAGGTTGGAGCCAGATCAGACGCCAGGATACTCGGCGTTTGAGCTTGCTTTAAACTGTTTGAGTTTAATAAATTTAAATTGTTCAAAAAGTCATTCCCCTAGCTTTTTTGCATTTCTTTTGAGTTGAGTTTGCGTTAAAACGGTAGAGAAGGTCATTACTCTCACTTATCTAGCAGGCGACCAGTCGCAGTAAAGTACAATATACAGTACTTAGACTAATTAGATAGAAGATTTTATCGGTTTCGCTCCTATTCGCTCCAGTTTGGTTGCGGTTTAATAATGTTTGTCCCTAACATAAAAACCATAATGCCTGTTTTCTCATTTAATATTTCCAATAGTCCCTGATTTTTTTTTCAACGCCTTTGAATCAAGTTTTATAGCCTTTATAAAGCAAGACTAAGTTGCAGCTTATTAATTAATAGTATAGATTGATATAGAAGCCAATGTGAGTGGTATAAAGAATTGAGACACTCAATTCCAAAAAAAATGTTTTGGATATTTTCAATTTGTTTTGAACATTGTATTGTGAGTAGTTTACCCGATGATACATTATAAAATTTCATACTATCTTATATCTATATCACACACTTTCGGACCAGCGCTACTCATTCGTTGTCATCGGAAGTTTTTACATGCACAGAAATGTGCGCAGAGCTCAACGCATGGTTGTACACATTCGAATGCACCAGACCAGCACAGTGAGCGCTAGATCAATGCCAGATGCGCACAATCAACGTCAGACACACGCAGAGTGCGTTAAATCAACAAAAGACACGCACAGAAAGCACTAGATCAACGTCAGACACGCACGGAGCGCGTTTCAATCAACACCAGACACGCACATAGAGCGCTAGATCAACGTCAGACACACACAGAGCGCGTTGAATCAACGCCAGGCACGCATAGAAAGCGCTAGATCAACGTCAGACACGCACAGAGCGCGTTGAAACATCGCCAGACTCACTCGGAGCTCACGATGGGTTTTCGTTGTAACTTTTTGGGTGCACAACGACGCACCGATCTTATTTTCCATGTTTAAATCAATCTTTGATATTATATGCCGTCCGCTGGTCTTGCGTTGAGCGCTCGGTGCATGCGCGGGCCATCATTGTACATACGTTGGATCTTAAACATAATTCATGCGCCTTGTATACGCTCTGTGTACGCACATCGCGCTAGAAACACGCTTTGCATTCGTACATTGTAATCAACTCGCTACCATATCCAAAATTCTGACGTGATATTGGGCGCACAACGACGCACTGATCTTGTTTTTTCAATTAGTTGTCAATCCGTGGGTCGTGCGTCGCGTAGGTGTGACCGAGGTATTACATGAAAGGTTTGGTATAAGTCCATGGGTAAAGGCGGACTACATTACGTAGAATTGGTCTTGGACGTACACTTCCTAGTTGATTCCATTGGTTAATTTGACTTATCGAATCAAAGCCAATGTACGTGTATATAGTATATACAGTAGACAATCGTTATATCGAAATTGGCGGGTATTGTTATAAGTAGGGTCGACATAAGGCTAAGGTCCATCTCCCCCCCCCCCCCCAACTTCGACATGTAACCACACACCGATATAAACCTATGATTTTGGTTTAGATTTAGTTCGATTAAAGCATGAATTCGACTCAACAGAGTTCGAGATATTGAGGTAAGACTATTTTTAAGTACCAAGGTAGCATTTCGGCATTATAGACGAACATTAAAAAGGCGGTGATTATTATATTAATTAGTAAATACGATGTTTTAAATTATATCATTTATTCAAACTCATGTATTTTAACAACCGAATAATACTAGCTGAAAATAGATTTAACTCTTCACTACATAGGTACGCATGTTGACGCCTTTGTAGCTGATTACCATTGAAACTACTATGGATAATTGACTACATCGTGGTTAAAAGAACATTTGCTCTTGATGAGCAAATGCTCCATTTCCCTTTATATTTTCAAGGCCAATCATAATTGGCGTTTTGTTTTCCCTTCGACAATCCTATTCATCTTCGAGATCATGAATTTCAACAATTTCAGTTTTGAAAATTGAATACCGCTTAAGCCGGTGCTAGGGGGCGTGATCAGTGATGCATCTTTAATTACTACTCATGAACAGACTCAATAAAACCGAGTCTGCAATTTTCTCTATTGATTTTCGTGCTTTTGAAGGATCTCCCTTTTACTGAATTATTTTGTTTTTTGTAACTTGACACATATGGCGAAATAGAATTCATCACCCGCTGAAACAACGACACGGCTTTTATCCTGTCACCGTATGTGTCGTCTGCTGAAATTCTTATTCGTGTTATTACTGAGCATCTTGTTATTTGTTTGAACTAGTGTCAAATTGCTGGATGGTGGAAACCTGGATCAAACATCGAGTCACACATCGTCTCAGACTTTAAAAATATTTGTTGAGGTTGAAAGGGCAATAATCTATGTGCATGTGGTGATGGGAAATGTATGTAAATGATAAAGCTTTCATGTCAATGTTAACTGTTTGTTAATATAACAAATGTGACAACAATTACATATAACAATATACATGTATGGAAATGAGAGCATATTATATTATATGATAAAAATAACCTAGGTTTATTTTGAAATTGTACATATCACCGATATTTTTAAGATTTTATTAACTCTTTTCACTGTGATCAAACGCACACTTTTATACGGTTTAGATCATATCATATAGAGCCATTGACCATTACACTCTTAAAAATGATTCATTAAATGTAGTGTGAACAATGCATATACGTTTTTCAAAGTGCATTTAACTTATCAAAGACACAAGTAACAAAACTGTATACTAAATAATTAAAACAATCTAAATATGTGTGAAATGCTCGTACACCTGTGTAATGTAAATATCGCGAAAGCCGTGATTTGTAATAACAGCAAAGGCTTTTAATTGCACAACTCATGACTCATCTCGCAGAACAACATAAATTTGGAAAGACTCACGGACGCCTTGTGACTCTTAGTCCATCAAAAATCGTTCTTTTTGATCTCACACAAAAATTATATAGATTAAAATGAGTCACGAAATTATATTGCGATTGCAATAATGTATTATTACGCAGTTATGACGATTGATATGTGCTGTGGAAATAACAGCAGCCTGTTGAAAAATTTTTATCACATCGCAGAGGTGCGGGTAAACATTTAATATAAAATGTATTTAATTCTGTTTTGTTACATGGATATATGCCCTCTCGAACGGGACAAACCACGTGTTTCCGTGTTCTCAGAGAAATGTATCCGATAATGTCCAAAGGGCATCTAATAACTCGCTATCCGTAAATATGATATGTTGGTAATGAGAGTTGAGAGAAATAAGGCATAAGCTCATCGTGAGCAAATGCTCTGTTTCTCATAATGTTGCGAAGGTCATCTACTACATAATTGTCGGGGGTTTAATTAATGTGCGATTGTGCAACAACAACTCGCAACCAATGCGAGTGTCACAAACAAAACAGTGACCCCTAATCGACATAATTTCAATATTATTTTTCATGAAACAAACGAATCATCTGCTTCTGGCATCATGTTCTTAACACTATATTGTCCAAGCATTTGAGGATCATTTAATTGATTTGTAACGTAGTTCGTCGGCTTTGACATAGACATGAGTCAGATGCAAAAAAAGCCTCACAAATGCTATACGATTTCCTTGCAAACTTTGGCGCAAAACATTTATCGTTGTCTGTACTAATCATCAGACGAATTTCGTAACATAAATAAAGAAAGGATATGGATTTATTTCTATTTCCATTTGACGTGTTCATGGAACTGATCAAATCGTGCAATCTTTACTCAAAAGCTGCGATATAGCGTCTTAATGCATTGATATCCTTTGAAAGCCCAAAAATTGTCGTCTGCGATATTTTGGTCTGCACTTTTGTCGTCTGCTTATAATTTTGTGTATTTATTCAACTTTCTTTGGTGGAATAAGTACAGTCTTGGTGACAAGCAATTTGAAGTAGTTTGATCAGACGCCGAATTACTCGGTGTCTGATCAAGTTCCAAGCTGTTTGCAAAGGATTGTACAATTACGAAATTACGTTACAGTCCTCAAAGGGATATAATGAACCTCAATACCAACATTTGCACACTCACACAAATTTGACATGGTTCTCCCAATATTTTTAAACTTTTCAAAAATAATATTGTCCTAGCTCTTAGATATACAACCTCGTTCGTTATACTTTTCACTTGTGAATTCGTTTAAAAATAATAGATGGAGTAAAATAATTTCAAAAAATCCCATGCTTCAACCAATATGTTATAAAATAATTGAAAAAAGAGCGAAATTGAATTCATTGGACATTAAATGCAATGATTGATTATCGATGATTCATGGTGTCATACCCTCAAGTGTTTTATTGTTTGCTGTCAATAATATCAAAGAACACATCAATCTTATATGCTATCATTGTTAAAAGCAATTGATTTTTAACTATCTTGCCGACAAAATGTCGACTACTCAACTACTCGTCTGCCTGATTTTCGAATTCGAAAAGAGTGAAATTTGGTGGCACATTTAGCGCAATCATCAAACAGCTTTGATCTAGATCAGACTTCTGAATTCTATTCTTGATCCAAGCTGTTTAAAAAGTTATATATGTTCATAATCAATATTACAAGAGTTAACAACGTCATCACGGAAATTGGCTTTGGTAGTAGGACAATCGCCAATCAGTAGAAATATCAAACGTCATTAAACAGTAAAATTATATTCGGGACGTGCGCTTCAATATAAATACAAATCATATAAAAGTGTTGACCTGGACTACTCATTATGATTCCAACGAACTCATAGAGTAAACCATTTGTTTTATTTATTGTAAGCTCAGGTAAGATGTCTTTGAAAATTTAAAACGGCGTAAACTCTGATCGTATGTTTACTAGGTGTAACCGGACATGTGCTGACACTTTTGGACGATATTTTGCAAACAAAAATGTTTTACAACTCCTTATTTAGAGTTTATAACACATCACATTTTGATTTTTAAAGTTGATATCTTCCTCTCAAAATCAACCGAGGTTTAGCTGCCAACATTTTTTGTCACTGGCATCTGATTATGTGCTCAACCTTTACTACATAGAATCGCCTCAAAATCATTGTTATATTTTAATCGTATTTCTACTTTAATTCCGTACATGCCTTATTGAAAACCGACTATAAGCATGTATTACTTCGACTTTAGGATAACTCCGAGCAAATCTGTCAATGATGTGGCTCTAGAGGATAAGTGTTTGTACCCTTTCCTTTACAAGCATTTTTTAAACTATGCGCAAGGAAATAATCTAATAAAAACCATGAATATCTAGGAAAAATAAAAGTTCTATCTTTGAATTGTTTTGAAAATATTGTATGCATTAAAGCATTTGGGTCGTATTCATAAAGCTCCTAACGAAAATTTCAAACTTAAGTGAAATGTCCACAATACTTCAATGAAACTCTGCATGCTCATGAAAAACGTAGTTTTTCATAAGCATGTAACATTTTCATTGAAGTATAATTAAAAATATATTGGATATATGCATTTGAAATTTGCACTTAAATTTGAGATTTTCCTTTGGAGCTTTATGAATACGGCCCCTGTACGTCACGAGCACATGCATTGTTTTTCACAAAAACGTATTCTGTGGAGGCACCTTAAAGGCGTTTGCAGCAGTTATAAAATCTCGGCTCTCGCGAGAGTTACGTAACACCGGTTTACGAGCATTCAACACATGTTAACATTTGTTGTATTTTTAATGTTTTAAATATTTGTTACTTGTTACTTGATTAATTAAATGCAATGTGAAAATTGCATATGCATTTTTTCACATTGCATTTAATCGATCAAGAAACAAGTGGCTCTGTATGGTTTTAAACCGTAGAAAAGTGTGAATTTGGTCATAGAAAAGAGTCAATAAAATCTTAATAATATCGGTGACCCGTATTTTTTATTTCATTTTTCAACATGTTTTTACATGGTCTTTCAAACTACAAAGTTTAAACAAAATCTATTATTTAGAAAAAAAAATCACCCTTAATGCCGCAAACGCCTTTAATGAGCTTATGTGGAGTAAAGTGTTCATACAATGCCTTAACTCGATTTTCGACAGCTGTAGTATTTTACATTCATGTTTCTTAGACATCTTTGTGAACGTGCGTACTTTGCAAATAGTGCAATTCAAGATGAGATTTAGCATAGAATAGTCGGCGCGTAATCAGGGACTTAACTATTTGCAAAATATTTATTTCGTGTAAACCCTTTTGATACTGTGAACTATGATTTATCGATCGTTGTTATTTATTTCATTAAAATATTCGATTTATAAATAGCCACAACTAACTTTGTTTTATATATGGCTCAAAATTGTTGATGACACATCGCTTTGAGTACATATATGATATAAGATAAGGCAAGCATTTGTGTTGCTGGTTATGTCGCCCTTTTGCACGGAGCCTCTTGCCAGTACAATAGCTTTATCAATGGTATCTTTCATTTGTATTTCCCTTTCTTTTTATTGCGTTATTGGAGAAATATAGGTCAAGTTGTAATCCAATATCACTAAAGATGCTCACTTAATCACGACTATTTATTAGATAAAGTTCCGTGAATTGCCAGCATGACACCGTTTGTCCTTAAGGAATGGTTATTCTGGAAAATTGCGTATACATCATAATGCCAGATTAACATTTCAACCAGGGGAGACATTGCTATTCTTATTCTATGCGTTCAAATGAGCGGTAAGGGACCCTACACAAAGCATAAAAGGTGCTAAACACCAATTCCACGAGGCGCACTTAATACTGCTCACAAACGGACAACAAGAAGTAAATATATATTTTGACATAGAATCATTCTAGCATCGTTTATACTGGCAAACACGCGTAACCCTTTCTTAACAAGCATTTTCAGACTTAGCCACAAGAAAATAATCGGATGCAAAGTATGAAAGTCTAGGCCAATTAAAAATGCCTTTGTTTATCGTATTTATGATTGAAAAAAATTGACATTGTAAAAATGAAACCTACATCAGACATCCCTAAAAGTTATCAAAAAAATTAGGGTTTCACTTACACCGAAATTAATTTCACTGTGTCTGCTATTGTTTCGTTAAAAATAAACCAAATCAAGTTACAACAGCCATTTGACATGTGGGGATCACTACAGCTTTGAAAACAAAAGAGTTAAACAGTAATCAACGTTATACAACGCATATAATGTGATGCATATGTAGCCAGAGGGAAATAGATAAGCCCCGACCGAGACTCAAACATGAAAGCCCCTGTTACTAGTTTGGATAATATTATCTACTGACATCGACTATATATTTGTCAGATGGATAAATGTCAAGATTCTCCAACTCTAATATATTGAACTGAATCGTAACTATCCCATCCACATATTTTTTAATTAAACCAGTTGTACAGAAAAAAAAAGAGTAAATCACTTATCCTTTGATTAAAGAGGTCGATAGATATTCAACTTAGCAGGAAACATTTATGAGCATATCACAAGACAGCATTTAATGAGTATATTAAAAAGTCTAGACGGCGTTTACGAAGCCTAATCGGACATGTTGATATTTGTTTATTGGGAATACGTTACTAGCTTTCTTTGGCATATCAAATACAAATATTTTAGCACTCAGAACTGGCTAGCTCTGATCTCTATAAGCTTTCCGAGCTAAGATCTTGCGCAATCTCAAGTTTTACAACTACAGCTATTTGAAATTTGAGATTGAACACGATCTCAGGTCGAAACATTTGGCAAAGCAGGGCCTGTTCTGCTATTTCGGTTAATTGTTCTTTTATCACCGTTTGAAAATGTTTCGATATCTGTTTTTTTTCTAGCCACGCTCGCATTTAACCCGTTCCTCGCCAAATTTAAACGTGTCGGTTTTACTTAATTCGGATCAAAACGGTTCACGAAATAAATGACTTAAATACATCAATAAACTTTGACCTTTGCGAAATCAGTATATTCGGAATTCATTTTGTTGCAAAGAATTGAAATCCCTGATCATACGCCGCCTTCTGAGGCGATTTCTGATCTGGGGCTTCACTTTTTTACTTACCTATGGCGATGAAATGGTTAAGTGCCCTGAGCTAGAAAACAGACGTTCGCACTGCCGGAAACCTTCAGCCAAATCAGGAAAAACCGTTATGGTAGATATTCAGATAAAGTAGGAAAAACAATTGCAAACAAACAAGATACGTAAGTTTACATATCGTCTGTGTTTTTTCTAAAATCATGTAAGTGCAAATTGCCAAAATGATAGATAGATTATTTTTTTGACGATCATCGAACATTTTAATCGAAACAAAGTAAGTGCCATTTTTCCAAATTAGGAGATGCGTGTGTTTAACAAAACTGACAATATGATTTATATGATGGAGTCTGTTACGAGTTACAAGAAATGATAGTCAGCTTTATAATTCATTTTTCATTTGACTGTTGTTGTTTTAAGTGTATTTTTTATGATGAGAAACAAACACAATATCCCCATTTTAGTAAGGAACAGTTTGACGATACTTGGATATGTGATACACATCTACTTGAACGACGCAAATTAGATCTTAACCCTTATCCTGCTGTTCGCGGCTACTATGATAATTCAAACAGCTTGGATCCAGATCAGTCGCCGAGTAACTCGGCGTCTGATCT
>JAULCE010220520.1:0-11235 GCA_032359355.1 Macoma nasuta | reverse complement strand
ATTCTCACATTTATTTTGACTTTTTAACTTTTTCCAAAAGGTTTAAAATAGCACGTTCAAAGTGGCTGCCGACGATCAGTTGTATATAACCCTTTTATCGTCGTGCTAAAGGTATACATCTGTTTTGGGCAAGGTAATGATGTACGTTGTCTGAAGTGTTGGTTGACCTGAAATTGTAATCTTTCAAACAATTATGATTTTAGCGTCCTATGACGTAAGTTAACGACATCATATTTACTATACACCTAATCTCATATATTGTAAATACTTATTTCACTGACAGCCTTGAAGTATACAATACTAATTATGCCAAAAATTTCAAGTAAAAGCAAAACACAGCAAACATCAAATGATCCATACATTGAGAAAATACGTATTGGCGAATTCAAAACAAGATGTAAATTTTCAAACATACAGCATAGCTTTCTAAACAAAACTTGAAACCGATTTGTTAAGTTTAAAATTGAACGGACAATGCACTATTTGATCGGATGATTAACAAGAAAGTGTAAACAATCCTGTTACGATTTCATGTCAGAAATGTAGCAACTGGCATTAACCCTTATTCCACCGATCACGTGATTAATATCGTCATCAAGCTTAGACCCGATGTAACAGGACAGAGTATACCCCTAGTTCAAATTATACCCGAGGTTAAATAGCCTAGGATATTTTATACCCTAGTATCTAATATGGCCTAGGAAAAAATATACCGCTCTAAAATAAAGTATCCCCGGCTACGTTGGCTACTCGAATCTTATAATAAATGGATTCATTGTTTATTTATTTGTTGATTTATAGGAGCAACGATATTAGAAAATGTGTAAAATTTAATAACTTACAGCGTATATCCAGATCACATCGTTTTCATAACTGCGTTTGAATGTTGTGTACTGGTTTTAAAGGTGGAGGAGAAAGTACTGCCAATCCTGATTGGAGTGAAACAGTGCAGACCCTGGTCAGTGCCAATTCGAAATTGCCAGCGTCTGGTCTTGTTTGACACTGTTTCTCAACTGGAAAGTGAGGGTACTCATTCTTTCTGTGTCCCCTACTTCTTTTTCGCGGCATAAATGTTGTCAGCCATCATCTCATTATGTATCCTGATGTGTTTGAAAGGCGTTTTGTAACTGTATATCCACAGTACGCATGCCTATGTGATATTCATGATTTTGCCTGCAGTACGCATGCCCGGAACCTTACAGGGGTCGCGCCACTACAGTAGCATCCTGGCAGTTGTATTATAATAAAGCACAGTGCAACACGTATCGTGTGTACTCTCTATATAACTCCAAATATAACATTAAAACTCTAAAATCAGAACGTGTTCCCCAACCCTATTTTTGTTTATAGAGAAATAAACATGTTTTATACGCAGGGTAATATTCCGTCCTAGGATATTTTAAATCTGGGGTATATTCTGTCCTAGGATATTTTATACTCGGGGTATTTCTGTTCTATGTTTTTTTAAAGAACGGGGTATGTTTTAGCCTTTAGGGGCATAGTCTGTCCTAGGAGAGATTATACCCGGGGTATATAATATCCTAGGACAGATCAGGACCCAAGCTGTTTGACATGCGGGCAACATTTTCACAACATTCCGCGCGAATCGAACAAGGTTAAATAAACAAGCAGACGAAGTTTTAGCAGTCTATCTTTTTGACGGCAGAAATTTTGGATTGGGCACATACTTATACATTTTAGTTCAGTTCCTGTAAGACGTTTGCTTTCTATGCACGTCCGGACGTCGTCCCCTATGTCTCGTTCATATCCATCTTTGCAAACACATTTGATGGACTGATTGTACTCTATATCCGCACTTATCACTCCCGGGAACTCGTAGTTTTTCTTGTCCGGTTGCAATGCTCCCAAGTGGCATTTCAAAACTAAAAATTGCAAACCAAACGGTAATCATATTTTATCCAAACAAAACTAGAATACTTACTAGAAGCAGAACGATTGATATTTTGTATATCTGGTCTGTTTTTAGATGACGACAGGCGGTATAGATATTTTTCCATTATTGACTCATTTAAATCGACATCATAACCTAGCAATATCAAATTGATTTCATCATATGTGTGCTAAAAACAAAATCTTACAATAGGTTAGAAACAGATGATCAATAGCATCATATTTCAATACCATCGAGCTCAGAGGTTAAATATGCATGACAACGAATACAGTGCTACAAATTTAATTTGATCCAATGTCTACTAATTTTAAATTACTTATATCAGTGCTTAGATTTCCATGCACTGCACTAATTGAATTGTGAACAAATGAATTATATTTTTAATTTAATGTCTTTATAAATTGTTTGGAACGTGTGCACACGCTTATTCTGAAATCTAAAATCCATAGGCCAACCTGGTTAATTATTATTTTAGCGTATTAGTTTACTAATTTAATTAATATAATAAGATGTTTCCATTTGAGTGAACAAAATAAAATGATACTTTGACATCTTGGCGGGGCTCCAGACAGGGAGTTGTTACTAAGACATCTTCTTATTTGGTCACCAGAATGAAGAAAGAACCCTTTGTTGCACGAAAGGGAAATGGTTGTGCCAAATTGAATAGTTTTAATTGTCGTTGTTATATTGTAATTGGCATTGGGTTTGGCATCAAATTGACAGGTTTCGGCTACAAAAGGAAAATGACAGGAAAATAATAAGCAATGAAAGGTGAAGTGTAAGAATTTAACACAATCTACATTTATGGAGAACAAATCTGTATATTATATATTTCGTTTTGATCCATATATTTATATATATTACATGTGTATGCTGCATGTTTTTAACTCAAACAAGTATTTTTCAACTAAAACACAATCTTTATATGCCGAAGCTTGCATAATTATTTTCATAAGTTACTTCGACTTAAATTCAAATTTCAGGTAACTCGACATAATAATAATAATAATAGTCTTTCAAACTTATTTATATATCAAAAAAGCATAATCCTCTGCTTTTAGTTGAGTTTTGAGTATCGATTTAATCGTTAAATCGACTAAACAAAGGTCGATTCAACGAGAATCGACTGGACTACTAAATACATCATCTTCAAACGTATGTTATACAATTTTTGCTCAAACAGTATATAAAATCATTAATGTGAAAGTATAAGAAAATAACAAAGCAAGAAATCAACATATAACATGAAAACTTCTATATTAAGTCATTATTACCACTTACTTACAATTCTTATACCACATAAGTGCCTACCTGGACCCATTGAGATGACGAGTTACTCTATATAATGAAAGCGAGATCCGACAGATCAGCGGGGCGGAATCTTGCGAGTAAGAAGACCGACACTGGCACTTCTCGAACTAAACAGTTAAATGTGCAGACAGAACCTGTGGGTATACTGTCAAGTATATGCTTATTCTGTGAGATAAAATGCTAAGAATCCGGCCTGAGGTACGTAACACAGACAATTAAGCGAGGAAGCGGTCCCGCTTTCTAATAACAGCCCAGGAGAAAATATCCGCAATTCCTAGCAAAGGATTATTCCCCCATTACCCGCGAAAAGTAGGTCATCATGAGAGACACTCATCGACTTACCAGCAAGATGAAATGAAATAAATTTCATATAATCACTTGTCCATCGTAACTTAAAAATTATATTGCTATATTTAATACATTACGACTGTCATAGACTTCAGTGTTTACCATACGGTATAGTGTTAAGTGTAATTAAGTAATCGTCATGTTCTAAGACGTTGGCACATTCGCAGCACCGGAAATCCTACCCTCATTTGATAATCTCATTTCTACATCAGAAGTATGACCATATCATTCGTCATCTCAATTTATCCCTCAGACAAATATGGTTTCACCATTCCCACTTAAATTCATTTGCAAATTATGTCTCGTTTAACTATTAAATGAAAATGCGCTATTGAACGCCGCTTTTGTATATACGGCAGTAGATTCTAATCTTATGTATTAAAATTATTACATTTAATACTTATTCTTATTCTTAAAGATTAGCAGCTTGACAATAACCTTTGCAAGATGCTGTTAGTCCACTCCATTGGTAGTTTATTTCGCACATTAACGAACGATTCATTTCTACAACTCGGTATCCTTCATTACATGTCAATTGAATTATGCTTCCAACGTTGTAGTTTTCTTTGTAATCGCCATTACTGTTAATGTATTTCCCATTCTGTACTGGTGGTGATTTGCACACAGGGGCTGAAGAAAAGGCACAAATTGATATGTAAATATATAAACATGTCTTCTTGAAATATTATTGTAGCTAATTGTCTGTCTGATTGCACTCTATTAGGGCTACAAACAGTGTATGCCAGCAGCACTAGCCGCGTTTCAGACTCGGCAAAATAACTTAATATTGATCCTTTGATAGTGACCAGATCAATGTTTTTTTTAATTTCTACCTTTGATAACAGGAAATGTATAACATCCTCTCACCTAGTGGTTTTGAACATAAGCAAGATGCTCTTTTCCTCTTTTCCAAATAACAACACAAGAGAAGATAAGATAACAAACCTTTTTCGATTCTCTTGAAATTTGGTAATAATGTTGGCCGAATTTCAAATCGCTTGGATCTGGTTCAGACTTAAAGGGTAAAATAGTAAAAAAAATAGTAGTTTTCTTTTCAATAAGCAGCGAACGATTATAATTCATTTTTGATAGCATTTGGCATTTCTTAGGCCGGTGGTTTGATGAATACAGCGTAGTATTTCTTTGGTTTGATTGTATCCTATATGGGCATGACTATGTGCTTACAATGACCATGTATCTTTTCAAGTTCAATGGAATGATGTTTGTATCATTAAGCAATCACATTTTTCGGCACGCTGTCAAACAAGAAGTCGTATTAGTGTCAGACTACTTTCGCACGAATAAGCGATTGACCAATTCTAACGGCACTTTGAAGCTCCACTCAACTGACCTGGATTTGACATTATGCTGGTGAACTGTGTGTAACTAGTTAGTTAAAAGGAATTTGTTTGTGCAACACAAGTATGCTACTGTGCCGTTGGGTGCTTCCTAAAGTAAGACCAGATTTGAAAAAAAAACTTTTGATATGCATCGTATGTGACCGCTAAATGTTATTAATTATACACCGCCTGTATGCTAGGCAATTATTTTCCAACCACGGATCTAATAGGTCCTTTTTAAGTGAGCTGTTATACTCAAATGCCTTCCTGGTACGATGATGTCATAATTGTGACGATTGTCGCTGTATGATCTGTATCATAATCAAATAAATATTGATAGTTGTTCTTCATACAATTTCTGTGAAAATAAAAACTGTTTACATCGAGCAGCCACACCACTCCATGTTCCGCCAGAAAAAGCATGTTCTAACCATGGATCAAGATTTGAAATGAAAATCATGCCAGGTAATTTGCAGTAACATTTCCTCCACGATAGTAGGCTACTTTCTTAAAACCAAAATATTCTAGCCGATGATAGTCTCAATTTCAATGATTACCAGGCTCGATACAATGTATTTCTGCAAGGGGAAAGTCATTTAATCATAGTTTAGAGTGTTGGAATTTTTTTAATTGAATACACATTTTATATGTGTACTTGTTTCAAATTCAAATTAATTTTGCTTAAACAACATGGGTACAGTCGTTTGATTTTAACCTAGTTCAATTCTCTTAAATGATTGAAAATGTTGCCCGAGTGTCAAACAGCTCGGATCCGGATCAGAGGCTAAGTTATCCGGGTGTAAACTGGTTGACGTTATCACTATGGTCGCGATCGGCATGGTTACGTTTAAACAATATCCTTTTTGACAATAGAGAGGACATCGAGTCAGTCTCCAATGACACATAGACGGTTTTACACGCATTAATTGAACTTCGTTTTTCTGATAACTTAATAATAAGGCAAACAGTTGACTTGCATGTTCTAGTATTCAAGGTAAATCGTTACATAAAACCAGCTTACCAATACACCGTGGAGGAGTATCATTGTAATCCCCAGTATCCAAACACCAGATAGACGTAGCACCATCAATCTTATAGCCACTGACACATTGGAAGTTTAAAACTGTCCCAACAGGATTTAGTCTGTCTGTGACAACATTTCCTGTCATTATCGAATGTTTTGGCTTTTCAACCCCAATGCACCCTAAATGTAAAAGTGTAAAGTGAACGACATTGTAATAATAGTAAGTATACACAAATTTCAGTAATGCAAACAGAAATCCACGGCGAAATTTTCGTCTGTTAAATATATCGTCGTCTCGAGTGCTGATCTTTCGTTGGCCGAATTACTCGATGTGTGATCTGAGACAAAGTTGTTTGCTAAATAAACAAGACAGACTAAAGTCCTTAAAAGCGGCACAGAAGCTAATGAAGAAGAGCTTGTAAAGTTGTTCGAAACTGTGCAAGTATTTTCACTCCATGTCATATGATATACATAATTAGCCATGTTGTCAGAAATTGATCTGTATGACATCTTAAGTAGTTGAACCAAGATAACCCACTTATTCTCTCTTGTTTGACCTATATTGGCCTTCTGTGCTTCTTAATATACTTATACAAACTATCGAGCGAACAATACAGTCAAATATTTTTACATCAAGAATGTCGCTGCTAGACTGGGTCACGCTGTTTGCAAAGCCATTAGGTTCCTTTAATAATCGGACGACTCAAATGAAAATGCATGTACGGTATATGTGTATTAGTTTAAGTTAGATCTTTTGCTAAAATAAACAAAATATAAATCTAGCTTTTTAGCTGTTGATGTTTATTTGGAGACTGTGTAGATAGTGTATGTCTACACTGTTTGCATCCTAAAAATGGTTGGAATAATACAGTGACGTTCAAATGACATTAAGAAACGTTTAAATCAATAGTGGATGTGCAACAATCAAGTATTAAAACTCACCTGTAAAAATCTGTACTTCGCAAAGAGTAAGAATCTTATAAGTATGACTAAAGAATTGTTCAGCATCATGTTGTATCGTTATCATTACACGTCGAAAATAAAGCTTAAAGTATTTCGTGTTTATAATATCGATGACGGACTGCAAATACAGCGACTGGTCGTAATCATCGTAGATAACAACGTGTTGATGTTGTGGATTCCACCGATGACCTATAACTTTGAAGTTTTGAAGTCTTCTTTGTACTAAAATAATAAAGATACGACGATAGCAGTAATGTTAATACCAATCAAATGCTTTTTGTGAAGCCGACCCTGAATAGCATTTCATACATATGGAAATTATTGTTTTTATTGTTTTTAATAGTTATTTTGGATTTATGATTTTGATTTTGACTAGACGAAATTTCTCGTGAAAAATAATTTAAGCATACATAGAAGGTACAATCTTTTTCTCTCAACGTATGTCAACGTCACTTAATCTTATCAACCAAAGCTAAGTTACTGATAAGCTGATGGCCCGTTACCAATGTGGGTTCGATTCTCGCCATGGGTAAACATCTTATTGCGAAAAAACCTTCCGGCTGGCCTGCGGTAGGTCAGTGATTCTACCAACTTGTCCGTCTGTGCAACTCAGACGAATTTCTGGGGTTGTCCTCCACTAGTAATAAGCCGGGCGTCGCGAAATGATATAAATACTGTCGAATCTTATTAGCATCTCTGGATCCAAACTACTAGCAAATATTTACACACAATTAACTAAGAAACAGCAGCAACTATATACTATGCTTGCAACAATATGTATAAAGTATAACATTTGTATGTATCTTTATGCAATCTTTGGGCATGCATTGTCGTTGATAAAACAAGCATTTAGTACGTTTTGCATGGTTTGAATTCACATATTAAGGTATTTAACAATAAGAAAAAAGCTTTATAGTCTGATTTATCATCTTTGCTAATTGCAGGTCTCCAGAATAAACACAAAACGTTGATTTATTCAAATAGATGTGTGCATGAATCTTTTATTTCTGGTGAAAAATAACTGTGTAACGTGACTATAACCAAGTATGCGTAATCGTGTTAATAACATAGTATTAACATATTCGCATAGAGCCTAAGACATGTCTAGTGTCAGTTTGAGATGCATTCGTTTGCAACAGTTTCGATGTATCGTCGATTCCAGACAAATGATACGACATCGATTTCGATTTTGAGATATCAATAGAAAATGGAATATAGAGATACCGTTCATGAGCTTTCAAGAAACAATCATGCTGGTGCTTGCATGATATTATAATATAGTTATAAACGTATTGTCTGTGTTTATTTCCTGTCATTTGTTAACGGGGTTAAAGGCATGTTTTACCTCAAAAATACGATTTTGATTTGCTCTTATAAGTGCGAATTCTGGTGAAAAATAACTGTGATAATGTGACTATAACCAATTATGCGTAATTGCATAATTAACAAAGTATTCGCATTGGTTACTCGCTGGACAGGCGGACAATGCATTGTCATAGGGATTTTCCGAGGGACATTTTTCGCAATGAAGTATCATTCTACAGACGTGGAAAGCAGATGGACTGCAAATTTCCAGGAACATTTGACGTCAGTCTGAGACAGACAACGATTCTTAAACTGTCCCTGTCAGTGAGGGAATTAACATATGTTACCTTTATATCTAGTGGTACCGGGAAAAAGTATCAAGCATGTACCGAATACCAATTATAAAAATGATTTTTTAAGAGAAATAGCAAATATGAAGAGAAAAATACGCATTTTTTCAATCGCAATTAAAAATATTTATCTGTTCTCAATGCGATTCGAACCAACGTGGAGGAAAATGAAATTACATTGCAGTCATTGACAATCACCATTGCACCATTACACTTATACTTACGTGCATGGTATTTCTTTATTCATGTATTAACATAGGTACATACATACATAGGTAGATTAATATTCGTATCACGTGACCTTCCGATACAAGGAAAACGAGGGTTTCCGAGCTGGAATCCGAAACTACTACTGTTAATGTTGTAAACAGTCAACAGTATACATGAAATGACAACCGCTGGTGTCGGTACGGGCATACAATTTGTTTCATTGTACAACTCACCACTAAACTATGCTATAAACATAAATTGTAGCTTATATAAATAACTTGTATCGCCTAAAGCCGTGTATCACGTGATAGATGTGCCCATTGTTACAAGCCAGGCGTAACGAGAAAGACAAAGCCAGCAACAAACTTAGCAACATTTATTTTATTCAAATTACAAGGTTGAAATGAAATTTAAATATCCGTTTCACACTTCCAAACATCCTTAATTATTCTAATCCTGGTAAATGTCCTTTTTCCTATTTTAAAATCCAATTGAATGTTCCTGAGCACTTTTTTAATTTTAATAATCCACACTGTAAAATCCAGTAAATTATATCAAAGAAGAATTAACTCAGTAGATCCGTATTTTAGAAATAATGACTGTCCAAAGATAAAACCTTAAAATAAGCATTACCTTATATATACTCTATCATCTTTCAACCTCAATATGGAGCAATCTTGGATCACATGATCAATTGTTTACAACTGTGATGCCAAATGTAGAGATCTATACTAATCTTCTATTAGAATACTCTAGTTAATAAACTTCCAAAAGTTTTCATACCATTCTACAGCCATCTAACAATTTCTACAATGTTCCAAATGTTCTAAATGTTAAAAATAGTGTTAAAAAAGTGCTCATAAACAATGAACATCATTTGACACATCAAAACAAGTCCATAATTCATAAATAAGTTGTTTACATAACACCATGTATCGTCGATATTTTCTTTTCGATATATCGATAATATAATTTCCGTTAATGACACCTCTAATGTCGGTTTATCAGTATCCCTATTCTCAATACATGTATCTGTTTTTTGTTTGTTTTAAGAGCCTGCCAAAGAGTAAATACGACACGGTTGTGATACCATGCAATTGCATATCATCTTAGTCGCGCGTGTTTAATTGCATGTGAATGGCGTTTGGTTGCACATGATGTATGATTGCAAATCTTTTTACGCGAAATAACTTCAAAGTAGTTCTTTTTTCTACATTCAGTCATTCATTTTGAACTCTTTGTCGAAGGAAATGATCTATTGAATTGTCAGCTTACAACCAAATAAGGTAGCGCTGATAAGGTTGAACCAATAACTTAGGCAAACTATCGGTAAATAATTCAAGTTTCTTACGAAATGGACTATTTGTTAGTAATTTCATATAAATAGGGATGCAACTATAAAACAGAATTTCTCTGGATTTTAAGCAAAACTCTGTCAGTATGCTTCAGCGTATTTTAATGTAAGTTTTTATCGTAAAGTCGATTATAAAGGTTGGGGAACATTGGTGGAAGAAAACTTATCATCTAAGAACAAACAGTATCTTCTCAATATGTATTGTGAAAAATGTGACCTTATTGTTTTGTCATTTTGTACAAACATAATGTATAAAATGGTCCAAAAACTGTTCCAATGCATCATTTACGTAAGTAACATGTACAAAAACGACACATGTAGAAAAATAAGTATTATTTGATGTAAACTGACTGATTTGATGTTTCGCCAAATAAAGGGTCAAGTGTTACTGAAAGCAGACAAGAAGGTCTTGCAGGACGAATTCTGGACGACTCGGCCCCTGAGACAACTCGCCCTTGGACGACTCGGCCCCTGGTCAACCCGGCCCCGGGATGATTCGGCCTAGTCAACTCGTCCTTAGACGACTCGGCCACCAATTTGATAAATATTGCGAACCGGTTTGCAAGACGTGTAAAAGAACGTAGTTAAGAATTTCACTGTTATAAGAAAGGTTTATGAATGGAAATTTCTTTGAAATTGGACATCGTTTTAATCTTTAGCCTCCTAGAAATGTTGTCTGATTGTCGCCAAGCTTATTCGACATATACGTACAATGCATGTAATATTCGATATGAATTATTTGTCGAAACAAATACTGATCTCATAATCAGACGTGCATCAAACAGCGGAAATAATAATGAGACTGATCTGTTTATCAGCTCTTGTGTTTGTCTTTTGTTAACTCCAGCAGCAGGACAATGATTAAAAGTATCATCAAAACGAACAATTGATCATCAATATATTAAGTTTTATTCTTTATTTGTGTAGCATCATTGTTTCAACATACAAATATACATAACAGGTGTTCTTAACCCTTTCTCCGCCAAAGGCGACTATAATGGACATTGCAATCTCCGAGATCAGACGCCCACATAGCAGGCGGCGTCAAGTTTTTGCAACAAAATATCTTCTGAATATTAGGGATTCGGAAAGAGAAAGCTTATTTCATTCTGTTATTT
>JAULCE010220409.1:0-11236 GCA_032359355.1 Macoma nasuta | reverse complement strand
CCTTGTTTTGCCAGTCATCAGTTATTCAGGCCGGTAATGTTTCAACGGGTCCGCGTTGACTTACATTTCTGAAGACATAACGTCTGTAAAAGGCAACGTATGACTGATGCTATGTGATACACCTCTTCTGACAAACACTATTGTTCAGCCGTCAGTTAAAGAATTAGTAATGGCATTTTACCAGAATTTACATTCCACAGAGACACGCAAATGGTTTTGGAAAACAACTATTGGAATCAGATGACTGATTACTGTATAATATGATGTAAAAATGGTTTATGGTGCCCCCATGTTCAAGTTTTATTGACATTTTCATTCTTAAGCGTTCATTTGTTCTTTAGTATACTACAAAAATGAACTTTTTTTTTTTTCAAATCCTCTATCATAAGAACTTCATTGTGTTTCAAAACGTGACGTCCCTTATCAGACATCGCCTTAACCCTTTTCTCCACAGAAACACCATTTAGAGCCTCTGTAGCTGAAAGCTATTGAAAACATTGTAGGAAAATGAGCATTTTCTCGTAACGAGCAAATGCTAAATTTCGTAAAATGTTTTCAATGAAATTCAAATATGTATTTTATTTCTTTTGCTAGTTTTTTTTTATCAGATTCTTTCCTTTAACGGATTGTTCTAAAAAGTAGTTTTTGGAGTAAATGGTTTAAAAGGCGGCGCCTGATCTGAGACGGCACCTTTTTCGCAATTGCGCGTTCAGTCGATATTTGCGCAGAAAGAGTTAAAGACTGGAAGCACATACCTGCGCGTATTTGTTGCTCGATACATCGGCCATGTTCTAGAAATGTCTTTACATTATCTCGAGTTTTAATCACTAATTTCCTGGAATTTGATAAAACGCTCACATAATAACACTGGCGCGAGCTAGATGATAAAAAGAAGCTCGAATGTACAGATGCCTGTCGGGAAATATCACGAGATTGACGTACCGAGATAACTCAAATTAAAATGCAGTTTTCCTGTTTTTTTGCGCATGGGAACGTAATATATTGACCTTTCACCTACTGACATAATTTTAGTCTGCTTGTCGATCTCGTCTACTTGATTATTCAACATTGTCCAATTTGCTTCAAATATGGCGGAATTAGTGTATGAACATATTTGGACCACTTAGTCTGCGTCTGATCCGGATTCAAGTTGTTTGTAGTTTTCACCACATTCAGTGCATTGCGGGATAACAGTTAAATGTTATTAGAAAAGCGACCTAATTTGAAATAATGCATATTTTGTGCCAAATTAAGGCGGAATGCGAATGATTTACACTGTTTGACAATACTGTTAATTACAGCTTTAGAGCGGACTAGAACATTGACATTTATTCATATGATTAACATTTCGTTTGTGTTACGTTAGCATTTAAACGGTAATGAATAGTGTTCCTCACCCTATAAAAGTATGAGCATTCGAGGCACGTTTCGCAGACACAGTGCCAAAATGCACCGAACCCAAATAACCGGAGGCGAAGTTCCTGTGGGATCGAAAGTGCTAACTTTGAGATTGTCTAGGGTGTGTGTAAAACACGGGCTATAAAACTGATATTGTTTTTCCATTTCTACATTAAATGTTATCTTATGTGGCTCGGGAATATAGTAAGATGTACAAGTAAATATCAAAATAGAAACATCGTTGTTGTTCATTTTGTAATAAATAGTTGGTTTTTGAATATTTACTTTGTAAGAAGCAGTTAAGCCAACAGCTGGCAAATTTCTGGGAAACATCTGCCAATCATTTTCCCAACGATGCATCTATTCCATTTGAGGCTTTTAGTACGTGCATTGGCTATGTACTATTTAACCGTTACTCTCATTCACAACGAAAGTATATGTTAAATAGGAACATTATCTTGAAGAATGGAAAATGAAATTTGGATGGTTTTCAAAACAGTGTGTTAAATGAGCATTTGCTCGTGACAAGCAAATGCCCATTTACCCACAAATTTTTACTTCTGCGGGGCCTAAAAAGGCGTGTCTTTAGCGTTTGGGGCTTAAGGCGGCTGTATGAATTTGTCATAGAAAGCGAAACCATTTTTTGCAAAGAATATAGAGGATATTAAATGAGTGTGTGTTTAGTATTGAATTATTTACGAGTTGGATAAAATGATATATTTTGCGAGCCTTGGCGAGCAAAATATATTTTTATCCAACGAGTTCAATTAATACAATACATTCAATTCTTACAAATTTGATATCCTTTTTATCACACAAACGCCCGTAAGGAATTTTTATGGATGAAAACTGTATTGCTGCAGTTCCGTTGCCCTACATGTTTGGCGCTTAAACGTTAACGTCGTCTATGGTAACGTCATCAAGATGATGTCGTTTGGAACCCCGTTACATGCAGTGCTTGTTGAAAAGCATAGAAATTGTGTCATACGAAATATATGCACTCCCAGACAGTGCCATACGATTTATTCGACACTGTGATATGTGCACGCTTATGTGATAAACATTTATTTTGTAGAAGGATAGACAATCCGATCATCTGTTATTGCTAGGCCCCGCAAGCATGTTTGATCATATAAGTTCTGTTTTGTTTTGTTTTTATTTGTTTTTGTTGGGGTTTCCGTCACATTGACAGTATTTCAGTCATTTCGCGACGCCCGGCTAATTACATGTGGCGGAAGACCCCTACAACCCGTTTGGGTTGCATAGACGGACAACTGGGTAGAACCACAGACCTACTGCAAGCCAGCCGGACGGCTTCATCACATAAAGATGTTCACCCCTTGCGTAGATCGAACCCACAGCGGTGAGGGCCAACGGATTGAAAGTCGGAGACTATACTCCTCGGCCACGAATGCGTATAAGTAGTTTGTTAAGATTATTGTTCTGTTTATTGTTCTGTTCTACATCTGTGACACAAATCATATGTATGTATGTAGTTGTATTAATGTTTTTGAGTCGGAGACCATGATTTTCACTAACCCTTATCACGCCGATCTCGACCATAGTGAACACGTCAACTAGCTTGGACCCGGATCAGACGCCGAGTAACTCGGCGTCTAATCCGGATCGAAGCTATTTGACACTCGGGCACCAGTTTCGCCAAAGTTCAATCGAATCGAATGAGTTTAAAAGATCAAGCCGACGAGAATTCAGCGGACTCTTTTGTTTGGCGACAGGTAAATGTGTATGGCATTTTCTGTTTATCCTTAACCACACAATAATGCTATAATTGTCAGTTGCTGATAACTTTGAATTGTATGAATAGTCTCTTATAATTAAAATGCTGAATGACATGATTTTTATGTGTATTCATACCGTGATATTATGTGAACCATGATGAGACTTTGATAAAGGTCTTACTACTATATGAAGACGAAGCATATTTGTGTATAAGCGTAAAGAGCTTCTATAAAAATACTTCAATACAGTACATAATCAACCCTTTTTCAAATTACGATAAAGTACCAATTGCCTTAGCTGCATGTTTTAATTCTTTAAGGGCCTCAGTTGCAATTGTCACACAATATTGCAAACAATGCATTCCCGAGTCCATGACCTCATTGTTCGTACTACTATTTTGCTCCAGCCTACCCTATGCAGAAGACCAAAACTGTATTTATCTATATCCGCTTTTATATCACACTTTTTTCTCTCTTTTTTCTTTATGCAAAGTAATCATCCAATTTTGGCGTCAAAAAATTAAACACTATCGTTTTATGATTCTTTGCACGCATAATTTGTGCGGAGAATAATTTGCTCACTTCATCGGTTTGTTTCGATGCTCTCT
Source organism: Macoma nasuta (assembly GCA_032359355.1). Classification (NCBI taxonomy): domain Eukaryota; kingdom Metazoa; phylum Mollusca; class Bivalvia; order Cardiida; family Tellinidae; genus Macoma; species Macoma nasuta. The sequence continues at coordinate 7,491 of JAULCE010220409.1, read as the reverse complement.
AACAACATTAGCTAGAGCAAACAGGCCCTGCCTACAGAAGAGAGCCATACTAATTTCTTTTCACGTAGTATTTGACTGTGATACCGTACTGAAAATAATAAAAGTCACGATTGTACCGGTTTCCATCCGATTCTCACCAAATGCGGTTGCAGTTAAATATGGCGTACGTACCAGTTCAATAGATTTTGTTGGTAAAAACAATTCTAGATTACTGTGGGTATTGCAGATTCAGAGTTATAAACCACGCGCACGCGTACAGTGGTGAAGAATCTTTATTTTCTTGATATAAAGAGAGAACTGCTTATCTTTATTGTTTCAAAGCTAACATTTAAAGGCGTTTGGGGCAGTTACAAGTCTCGGGTCTCGCGAGAATAACATTACACCGGTGAACGAGTGTTTCATACATGTTAATATTGATTTCAATATTTTGTATATTTTTTTTACTTGTTACTTGATTAATAAAATGCAATATGCATATGCTTTTTTTCACATTGTATTTAATTAATCGTTTTAGGAGTGTAATGGTAAATGGCTCGATATGGTTCTAAACCGTAGAAAAGTGTGAATTTGGTCACATAGAAAAGAGTTATTAAAATCTTAAAAAAATCGGTGACCCTTATTTTTTATTGAGAAAAAAACACCCTTACTGCCGCAAACGCATTTTAGAAAAATATGAAAGTGTGTGTCCTTAAATAACAGATCCTGGTCAACGTATTTTACGAAGACGACCATTTTGTGGCATTCTAACAAATTGTCGGTATCGTTCCAAAACAATGAAAGTGCAATGTAGAAATGATCATCACGGCCACCAAGCATTTGCAAGAGACATATAAAATTCCAAGTAACATCTTGGCTTGTTTATTTAGATAACGATTTAAAACATAAACATGTAGGCATACTACGGCGTAAACATTATTTAACAAGATCAGCTTCAACGTTTTTGATGGGATGTCTAGTCATGTGTCTATATTGATTGCTACGCATCAGAGCTAAATCTTTATTGTGTTCAGAATCACTCTTAACATTAAATGTAATGATAAGATGCCATTTTTACAACAAACCATCTAAATTAGGTTTGCACTGTTTGAAACGTCTCGCGGTTTGAAATCGTTCCACAACAGTTTTACTTTCAATAATAAGTTGGGATGAGGTTAACATTTTACTATATAAATGTGCAGTTTTACGTTTTTAATGAAAAGTGTATATCCAAATCAGAATCTGCACTTATAACCAGTTAGATCAGCTTTGCATTAGTCTACCCTATATATCATAGAAAATGTTTGCCCTATTTTCAATAAAAAAAATCGTATGCAAGTATTCGAAATTAGTAGAGTTTGACGTAAATGAAGTAAAGACTGCAGTCTTTGTTGATATATTTAATATTTGGCAATAACATATCTAGCATTGATTCCATATATTTTAGTTTCAATCGTTTTAAAATGGTTATGTTTTAAAATAGCAGAAAACGCTTGGTGTAAAATGATGTACACATTGGCACCGTTGTGCGATTTCGGCACGTTTTGGTCTACCTTAATAATGTGTTCTGCTTAAACAAACTTTACGCGGCAAGGGGGCAGCGATATTGATTGAGATCCGCTGTAACGTTTTTTATCTTTTGAATGTCTACATTCTATAAGTCATAGAAAACAAATAATTGTTGTTTCTGACGGTTTGCACCTCCGCATGAGTTTTTATTAGCAGAAAATCTGTTCAGGAGTTCATGCCGTTTTTAATACATCTTTAAAGGTTTGTGTCATTCGTTACTTACAATAAAAACTTAAGTCGACTCAATTTTCTTTCATTATTGGTTGTTTAAAACTTTTGTCTGTGATTATTCAGCACGTGTTCCCTGCAGTTTGTTGAACATTAGCTGTGACCGCCTTACCTGTTATTGTTTACAACGATTTTCAAGTTAATCAAAACCCACTCTATGCTTTGTTGAGTTTTACGTCGATTAAACAGTGTTTCAGTCATTTCGAGACCCCAGTAGCAGACTTGTTCATTCCGCATGTCAGCCGGAATATTTCGCAAGACCATATGAAAATCCGAAACAGCGCAATTTTGTTGTGGCTACTTTATTATTATTTCGACATATATCGTTGACAAAAGATAGTAATGTTGTGGTCAAAAGATACCTAGTCGTGACACCACGATACAACTTTGGCCACGAGATACTAATTCGTGACCAAAGTGACTGTGTTGTTCCTATGACATATATGAAGTCGTGGCAATGGTATAAGTATACCGGGGTCACCAAATACTAAGTCATTGAAACAAGATATCGTGATAGCCAGATAAATAAACTAAGTCGTGAAAATGAGATAATTATGTCTTTATCCAGATATACAAAGCTTATTAATTCGTCGTCATAATATGGTGGTAACTATATAATTATGTCGTTAGCATGAGCAACTAAGTCGTGGCAGCAATATAATTAAGTTGTGGCAACATTGTTTTAATGTCGTTACCACAATCGTTACCACGATATGCCAAGTCGTGTCAACACTATCAGTATGTCGTGGCCATCAGACACTTAGTAGTTGAAACAATTTAATTCTGCTTTGACCTTAATTTACTAACTCATGGCAACAAAATACTTATTTCGTGGCCATGATATAATTAATCGTGGCGATAATTAGTTGCTAAACATTCGCGACAATTTAAGTATACCATTGTCACAAGTTACTAATTCATGGAAACAAAATATTTTGTCGTGGCCATGATGTATACTAAGTCGTTTCAGCAAAAATAATTATGTCGTTTGCACGAGAAACTAAAGCTAAAGTCACAATGGATCGTACATTGTTTCGTGGCAGACCCGATAACAAAGGTTTCGACACGTGCAAGAATGTATGTCATGATAATATTATGATTACAGTCGCAAGACTGTTGTAGGACAGACTCGCGACATCTACAAGACATAGATATCACAATAAATCGTACAACAAAATAGTGCATGTCAAATTTTTCATCAGGTCGACACGTCGATGCCACGATGCTCAAAATTTCGTAGAACTACCATGCCTCCGACTACCCATAATTTGCCTAACTTTTTTGTCGTGTCGTTTTACAAATGCGTCGGGGGCTCATTGTGACTAAGGTTACTCAAGTGGACAAAGTACAGATGATTTGGCGATTGGAACGCGACAGAAATAAATATAGCCCTTGGTTATATCGTGGGTGTGTCGGAAGTCAGTCGTGCGACAGTCTTTGGACCATCGTGAATTCTCGAGCATTGTCGGCGGGGATTTTTCTCTCGTGATCAGATCGCTCATTGGTTGCGCGTACGCCAGTCGTGCGACTGTCGCAAGACGACATGATTATGTGGTAGCTACGAGACACGCGAAGTTGTAGCTACGACATAGTTATGTTGTAGACTCGATATACTACATTGTTAGGTGTCATTAGACAAATTTAATGTCGGATGCAAAATAATGTAAAAGCAATACACGTCACTTCTTGGCCACCATACATACGCCCTTTGTGTGAGACAAGTATCTAGAGGAAGGGTCTAATAGTGACTTTGGAAAATCGTGCACAGAGTATCAGATCTGAGATCATGCACTGCCCTCGTGTCAATATGAATATAAGACGGTGTCGTCTTAAATGGGTTATCACTGTTTTCTCTATTAGATGTTGCTCTTCTATGACTTGTGTTGAGAGCCTGAACATGCATCGCCAACGGGACGTGATATAAGCTGCTCCGACTATACAATGTGAGCGATTCTGTGTAACAAAACTTTCTTTTCGATACGAACCGGTCAGTTTCCTGTTTACAGGAAATATGTGACGTCAGGGAACAGTAAATACTTCGATCAGTCGTTGTCGCGGCGTCTGATCTGAATATAAACTGTTTGATTCTTGGTAGAATCGCTTCGTGTTTTTAATGCACATACTAAAACACTTAGAGTTATTACTGTACATCTTCGGCTTGTAGGGTAAGTGCAAGTACGGGTTAGATCCTAATCAGACTGGTCTCACATAAGCAGTCTAATTAGGGTCTACACTATTTTCTCCTCAATTGAATCATCATGAACATATTAGATAATTGACCGTATTTACCTTATCGGCTATAGTAAGCAGAAAGTAGGTCAATAGATTGCGTCCGCCGCGTCATCCAGTACACTTTCATTGTAAACTTCGCTTGAATTACACATCAATATTTAAAATAAAATACTGCTCAATTGATTGATTGAACTTGATTGTCCATCAGCACTATTGAGCAGTGTAATACACAGTATTGAAATAAAAGAACATTAAGCTCAAATATAACCCTTATCTTATCAATCGCGTCCATAGTGATATCATCAAACAGTTTGAACCCGGACCAGACGCCGAGTGACTCGGCGTCTGATCAGGATCAAAGCTGTTTGACACATTAGCAACAGTATCACCAAAAATCGAGAATTCAGCGGACTATTTGATTTGGCGGCAGGATAAGGGTTAGTGTATCCCTTTACTCAACAATCTATCAGAGCTATGAAACATATCCAAAATGAAATAGCCCTTATCCACCGCCAAAAACAGGAGGCTGAATTATTGTCTGCTTGATCTCTGAACCGTTTTCGATTTGTTTGAAACTTGATGAAACTGTTGCCTGAGTGTCAGCCAGCTTTGCTCCGGATCACACGTCTTGTTGCACGGCGTCTAGTCCGGGTCCAGTCTGGTTGAATATGTCACTATGGTCGCGATTGGTGCGACAAGGGATAGTCTAATGAAAATGATGTACTTGTATAACTTATAAATTAGAGCAAACTAATTGAAAGCATGGCCCGATGCTTGATTAGTGAATATGCAACACTCGTGTCATGCCTCGTAAGAAAACAAAGTGAAAGAACGACTAATACACTCTACTCTCATACGATATCATGGGTCACATGGGTTTTTAACGGTCGCAATTGTATTAACATCCAAGATGAATGCGGAGTCGTTAAAATGATTTAAGAACGGTAAAAAAACGATATACGTCAGGAAAGTTCAAACTACAGTAGCGTAAATCCCATTATAATGCAGCAATTATTAAACTTTGGTGTTTAGCTGTAACGATTTGCTTTCAGCTGCCTCAAGATTCCACTAAAAGTGTATGGTATGATCAAAAGTGTTCGTTGTCAATTGGCCTTTATATGTAATTGAGCCCGCCGTGCCGTCATAACTGTGTTTTTGCAATTGAGAACTGCGCTTCATACATGCATAATACCAAGCTAAAGCAAACCGCGCCTACAGCCATAGAAGTTCAACATCTGTCAAAAGTTTTCCCAACCCACATATTTCAACCAAGCTACCAACGCCAAGTCGTTATTTTAAACGCAGTCGCGTTTTCGCAAGATTGATTTATTCGAAATACAGGATTGTACTAAGAAAAAATTCACGACGAACAAATCAAAGTACACCTCACTCAATCCAAAGCAATTTTGAGAGTTCTTTATTAATCAAACACAGTTTCAAATGTAGTAACATGTACCTTAGATGAAATTGTAATTATTTCTATCGGTCATCATCCTCATCACAAGAAATCAGAGTACCTTATTCAGTGCAAAGTTGTATTAAATAGCTAAAATTATCCTGACATTGCAACGTTTTCAACCGTCGAACTTTTATTACGTTGACATCGGCACATAATGAATGACGGCCGATGAGGGTCTAATAATAAGTTAACTCGTTCCAGTGACGGAAGGACGTTTGAATGTGGTTTGGGACTGCTAAAATGTAATCATTAGTGTAATACAGCCAAACTGTACGCATAAACTATCGTTTAGTTCACACAAGTTAAAATATGTGCACTAATACACATACGGTGCTAATTTTGCAACCTACAATACGATATTTCGCAAATCTATCGGATTACAGGATATTCATAGATTGCATTTGCGGAACAAAGCTGATTTGTTACAAAGCCACGTATGTTCCAACTTAACAAAAAGCACAAACGTTAGTTGAGAAGAACACCGACGATACGCATTTCTCAAGAACAAATGAAATAAAGATGGCGGACGAAGTTTTCTTCTCACAAAGTAGAAGCAACGAAACTGTGTATAATCAATGATGAAGCTGACCCAAGAAAACCGAACAATGATTTGTCAAGCAAACGTTCTGGTTCTACCGAATCTTAGATCTAATGTCAGCAACATATTTTGACGACAAAAAAATGACTCTGAGTAAATAACTACAGACGACAACCAACATTCACCCCTAACCCCATCCTACCAGCTACATGTATATTTTGTATCTATTGACTTTTCATTATGTTAATCAAGATGGGCCGTTATGTGTCACAACGTAGAGAATACCAATCACTAATAACAACTGATGACAAATATACAAATGTAGCACTCAAACATACGTAAAGTAGAGTACCGCTAAACATTTACAGAAGATGTTTAATCTAAAGTGCAGTCTGAATATTTTTCGCTCTGTATTATGCGAGAACACTTATTTCAATACAAGCTTGATTGTTTGTTAGCGTCGATACACCTTTTCCAAGTACATTGTTTTAGACTTTTCCAGATATATAGGCATAAATCCAGGTGCAATGCAAAATGTTAACCCTATCGTGACATAAGTACGTTGAGTGGTAAAGGACTAACATCGGCTATCGATGCTATCGGCTCTGATCAGTAGCAAATAGTGTACACCCTGATCAGACACCATAGCGATAACGAAGCCGTCGTGCAATATTAGCCACAGAAGACCTCGTACATATATTTCCATACACACCTAATTTAGCGTCAATATATAAACGGCTCACAGCACTTCAGGACCTTCTTATCTACCAAACCATATTGGTCTGATCTGCTGCATACCACATACATGTAGTTATACAAATAACATATTAAACATGGCACTGAGGGTCATACGCAAGTTTACGGACTGGGCAGTCGGACTGATGATGTTATATGGACCAAAGCGACACTCGGGCAACATTTTCACAAAATTTCAAGAGAACCGAACAAGGTTAATAAATGAAGCAGGCGGGACTTTAGCAGACTACTTTTTGACGACAGGATAAGGTTTATTTGCGGTTTTACTGGTTTCACTCTATGTCGCTGACGGTTTGGTTGCGGTAACGTATGACGTCTGAACCGACTCAAAACTCTCAGATACGACATGATACGCTATATAAACATCCCCTTGCGTTAACCCTTAGCCTGCTATTCACGACTAGGGTGATTATTCAAACAACTCGGATCCAGATTAGACGCCGAGTAGCTCGGCGTCTGATCTGGCTACAAGTTGTTTAACACTCAGACAATTGGTTCACCAAATTTGAAAAAAGATCGGAAAAACTTCAAAAATTGAAGCAGACGATAATTTGGGCAGACGACATTTCTGTAGCAGGCTAAGGGTAAACCCTTATCATCCACAAGCTATTTTTGGACTAATACACCAGGAGGGAATTGGATGAAAAGGCCATTATTTAATTGTATTGAAATCATTGTGGGAAATTGATCATTTGCTAGAAACGAGCAAATGTTCTATTTCCTACAAATGTTT
>JAULCE010220298.1:0-10183 GCA_032359355.1 Macoma nasuta | reverse complement strand
TCTCACTCGCGACCATAGTGATATCAAGAACCAGTTTGAACACGGATCTGACGTCGATTGACTCGGCGTCTGATCCGGATCCGAGTTGTTTGACACTCGTTAACGTTTTCACCAAATTTGAGGAGAATCAAACAAGGTTAACCAATGAAGCAGACGAGAGTTTCAGCAGACGAATATTTTGGCGACATGAACACAAATTTTGACCATCACACGCGTTATACATTGACAATTAACAACCTGCACAAACAGTTTGGAACCGAAACAGACGTCGTTTATGTTTATATTATTTCGATTTTCGTATGCATTGCGTTTACGTTTAAACGGTAAAGAATTGCTTTCTGCCACTGTATCACTGTCGGTTTAAATACCTCAGACTGACGAGAAATTCAAGGATGTGGTGTCTGATCTACGTTGACACTATTTGCAAGGATAAACTGCCTTTTATTTTCGCGACGAAGCATCAAAAAAAGATTATCGGGTCTAAATAATCTTGAAAACAACTATTGAACAACTGAGACGTTGCTGATTCGTAGTGACTTGTTTACTTAATCCGTCAACCAATGTGTCCGTCATAGATACCAGTCTTTATAGTTCGTGGTAACGTGATGTGAAATTGACCTCTCGATGTTGGCGGTACTATTTTGGTTAGTTCGAATTACTCGAAGTTCGAATTAAATTTGAACTGCGGGTAATTTGAACTAATGAAAATAGTCCCCCCCAACTTCGACTAGTATCCGCATTAAATAAAAACATCATTGCATGTGATTAAGATTGTGCTAAGTATTTAAAGCATGAATTCGACTTTACTATTTTGAGAAAACAAGGGTTAGTTGGTCTGCAACTTGAACCATTTCGGCGCAAATAAAAAATCATTTGTAACTGATTTAGGATAAAATAGTCTTACTTAATAATTAACAGAGCTTTTTAAATAAACATTGGCTTTTCCGAAACTCTAACACTGGGACTAATTTTTGTTGCAAAAAAAGCAAAGTCCCTGATCAGACGCGGCCTTCTAAGACGGCCTCTGATCTGGTACTGATCTGGGACTGATTGCAATGGTGATTTAAGGCGAGTATGGTGGTGAAAAGGTAGAACACGTGGAACAAGTTGTCGTAAGCTAGCATTGCAATATAAGCACGACTGCGGCAATATTTAAAGAATAGATGTGACATAGATATTTGAAAATAAAATCAGGGTGACAAAGAGTTTAGATTCTGATGAAAAACTGATGCGTTTGACGTCTCATTTAGATCCAAACTGTTTTGGACGGAATCATTTTTCGCTCATAAATGTAGCACACAGATGGTTAAGTGTCGACACATTTTTATTTTCGTTTCTCTCCGCCGCTTCAACATTTCCTTTCTTGAATACTGTTACAGACTGTTCGGATGAACTATATATCCTTTGAAAAACCGACGAGTGTCGTCTGCGATATTATAATCTGCACTTTTATCGTCATATTTCTTATATTTATTTAATTGTAGAATTGTATAATCTGAGTGTAAGCAACTTGGAGCTTGATCAGAGGTAACTACAACTACGATTTCTACGTTACATTCTCCCAAAGAACATGCGCACCATTTGTAGAAGGTGAATTGGAGCCGATGTGCGATTGCCAAACTTAATCATTTACTTTATTTAAAAAAAAAACTAATTCATAATGTAAGTATATGTTAAGGAAGATTATCTTGGAGAAAGGAAAACATCAGTTTTAAGGGTATTGAAAACATTATGGAAAATGGAGCATTTGCTCATTATGAAAAGAGTTATAAGTTACCTGCAAAATACATATATATATGAGAGGGCCGTTGTAAATTATCCGACCTTAAGACGTTGCAGACAGTGTATATCCTGACAAGACGGCACGTATACGACATGGCGTCTGGTCAGGATCTACACCGTATGCTACTCATCAGAGCAAATTATTTTGTCCACGTCCATATCAATACCAGAAACAATGTTTTTGACTAAAGTGTCTTATATTATACACGTCTTTACCGTTTACAGCGTCTTAAGGTTGAAAATTGTACAACAAAACATATGTAGAGTTGAAATGTAGTTTCATAAACAATATGTGTAATTTGTTGGCTTATATGAATTTATACACCGTTTTTAAGTCACTCATTTGAAGTCTCTTTATTTGTTATATATAATCTCTAATAAAAGAAAGAAAACGTTACCTCTATACTCTCTATTCTGGACTATTCAAGAGTGAAGTATCACCTCCACATCTATTCTTAACGCTAATAATTTGATACTATATCTAACTGAAAGCTTTGGTGCAAATGAACTTGCCTTTTATGACATGTCAGCTCACCAGGTTTCATTTATCTATAGTTTTTTCAACAGCAGAACTATTGTGTTTTCAAAATATGACATTGTAGCTTTCTTGAAGCTATGAGAAAATGCATCATTTCTGAAACCCGATGTTTCTGCTTGTGAAGCTTAATTAATGAATTTAATGAATTTATGGGTAACTTGCCCTTCCTTGTTAATTACACTGATAGGTGTTATGCTCGTTAGACTACCTCATTTGCTATATTTAGATTTATTCAAGAGGTTAAAATCTGTTTTGAATAGTTTGAAAACAAAGTCGAAAATGGAGCATTGGCTCGTTACGAGCAAATTATCAAATTGCTACTATGTCTGCAAAATTCGTCTGCTACAGAGGTATCAAATACGATTCTATAGAGTAACGGGTTAAAATGAATTGTTTTTGTTCAGGAGACATTTGTTCATATCGAAACATGTATAAACCAATATTTACACGCACTATGATTTAACATCGAGCTGTGGGTTGCAGTTTTGGCCCTGCAAACAATTTGTCCTAAGCGGCACGGTTTTTGAACATCAAAAATGAACCAAGCCAGCTTTAAGATTATTTTTGATTTAAAGAGTGTAATATATTAAGCAAAATGCTTATCTACCACAAAGCCCTCTATAACATATTCATATAAAACCTTTGAGAATAAACGCTTATACACACACGCATACGCACACTCATATAACTCAAACAATCACTTTCATTTAACATGAATACATTTCATAAAATGTTCTAGATGACTTGTTAAACTTAAATTATGATGTTATATATGATAAAACTGACAGAGAAAAATAGCATATATTATATAACTGAGCAGAAAAAAAGCATTTAAACTTTACAGTTTAAATCACGTATAACCGGGCTGTGATTTCAATTCAGTAGTGTAGTTTATCGTGAACTTAAAAAGACGGTGTTGATTTCAAATTTATTGGTAGATTATTTCATAAAATAATTCCAGAATTAAGCATAGCATGTTTAAAATATTCAGTACGTGGCATTGGAATGCAAATATTTGTGATGTCACTTGAACGAAAATTATAATTAATATGTTTTGCTTTTTTGCCTTTTATACATGTCGCATAAATATTTCGGCATATCAATATTATGTTCTTTGTACAGGAAAATTGACTTGTTGAATTCAACGCGATACTTAAAATCTCCTGCGTTTATGGCATGCAATGATGTTTCGAAGTCAATAAAACATTTCCCAATGATAATTCTTATCGCCCATTTTTGTTTATTTATTTTAGATTTCTAACAGTAGTTCTTCCCAATAATAATGAACAATAATCTAAATGAGATTGTATATAAGCCTTGTAGAAAAGTATCCTGTACCTCTGTGGAAGAAACTCCTTAATTCTTGATAGCAGCCTCAAGAAAGACGATATTGTATTTTACACAAATTTGATATGTGAATCTAATTTAAGATTATCTTGAAAAAGGAAACCTACTAATTTTGCACAAGAGCTGCAGCAAATGATAGTATTTCTGTAGAAAATTTGTGATTTTACATGTTCTAATCGATGTCTCTTTTGGTTTGTTATAATGCGCATGACTATTGTTTTGTCAATATCAATTTGCATTTCATTAGTTATCCAAAGACGAAAGTGCTGAATTCAAATTGGATTCTAAAATGACCTTTTCATACTGATTGTCATAAATAGTAATGCCTTCTGCATAAGGATATGTATATTGTACTGTATTTCTAACAGCGTGCGAGATATCATTTATAAAGAAATAGAAATTGCAAAGGACCGAGAATATATCATTGCGGTACACTTCATGTTCTTTGTAACTCGATAATAAATTGTTTATTAGTACATATTGGTGTCTATTGGTAACATGTAATTTCATATATTTAACACATCACCACTCGAATTGATACATTTCAGCGCTTTGATAGTACATCATTATCAACTTAATCAAAAGCTTTATTAAAATCTATTACAAGTCCGCCGACCATTTATAGCCAATGTTCTCCTAAATGAAGTAAAGCTGATTCGGTCGAATGGTTTTTGCGAAATCAACTCTGTGTGATGTGAAGAAGATTCAAATTGTTAGGATGATGTATCATAGCATCATGTACGTGTTTCTCAATTAGTTTCAAAAGGGTTGGCATAACTGAAATCGGCCTGTAATTGTCAATTAAAGTATCTTCACCCTTTTAAAGAGCGGATTTACTTTAGTAGTTTCCAGTCAATAGGAAAGCTTGCCTGAAGAATACTCATGTTTATTAATAATGTCAGGGGTCCTGAGATATAGGGAGAAGTTATTTTCAGAAGCGTGGGCCGTTGTAATCAAGACCAGTATATTTCGATACATTAAGTCTTTTAAAATTTCTCAATACATTATATTGAGCTAGTAATGGTAAAGAGAGATCATTTTTCGGAGGAACCTTTATGTTAACATATTCAGTCAAATATTCGAAATTTGATGTAGTACTTGGATATTTTAATTTCTATGTTTCATTTGCATGTCTTCTGACATCGCATGCAACTCGACATCCGATCAGATTCTACGCCGTTTGTTTTCACTTGTTTTCAACAGTATTATGTTTTCTACCACTTATACAGACGAGGTTTTAGTCAAACTCCATGTTTTCATCATGGCGTCTTAGTTGCGTCTACACTGATTGCAATATTCTATGATTATTTTAAGTACAACAGCGCTTTCTTAAGGCATACTTTCTCCAAATGCAAGTCTAAGAACTGACTGGTGAATAAAGGACAGAAGCGCTGAAATAAAGGTGGCCGAACTCCGTTATGACACAACGTGGCTTGTCATGGTGTAAATGTATAAATCCGTTTCAACCGAGCTGGCAGAGATATTTGTTTAGCACGCATTGTTCTCTTATCACATAATGCTCTCTTGTTCCATGGTTCTGGCGTTTTACTATAGGAATTTAAAAAGTGTAAATCCGATACACGCAATATGGCATGGGTATCGAAAGGGGCGGTTCTTGCATACTGACAATAACTGCAATCACTACCTGATAAGTGTTCCGGTATTAGATACCCGAACGGGTATTAGTTTTTGCACGGCAGTTTTGATTGGTCAAAGCTTGATCGCGTGACATGATACGACTTATTTTGAATAATTTTTAGAAATTCGCTCAGCACATTGGACACGTGATCAAGGGCGTGCCGTTTAGAATGTCGCGTGCATTTTCTGGCACGCCCATGGATTCAAAATAATTGGTTCAGGCCATGATACAAAACATATATTGCATCATTTCATTCGTAACCTAAATTAACCGAAACACTCGGGCGGGGGCTAAAGCCCCGCCCTCTTGTTTTCCGGTTAATTTAGATACCTCGTGAAATCCATGCAATATATATTACTTATTGACAGTAGGAATGTATCTATATACCAGAAATGGATAGAGTTACAGTTGTGACGGTTTACCACTAATTTTCTTTGTTCTGTGTGCTATAAATCAAACTGCCAGGTCGTTTTGAACTGTCAAAACCTACGGCATGTTTATCGTGACAAATAGGTAGCTCGTGATCAGAATGCTCCTCTGAGGTCTTCTGATCTGGATCTAGAATATTTGTAAATCGTAACAAACGAGATTGATCGCCGTTGTCGTTTTTAAAGCCTAAGGCATGTATATTGTGACAAATATGTAGATTCTGATCAGACTGCTCCCTCGGGAGCTTCTGATCTGGGTCTACATTTTTTACAAAAGTTGATAGAAAGGTCTTGCAGGACACACCACATACAACACAAAACAGCCACCCAATCAGCACAGTCACACACGCATACACACATCCACACACACGTACACACGAGTCCAAACACACGCAACATAAAGAAGACACACATGGACAAAAACATATATAAATATAGGGTGAAGATAGGAGTACCGCCTTGGAGCGGTCAGTGGCAAACATGCCCTCTTTCCGCCGGACGTGCCTCGTGTTTAGCAATATGTTCGTGTTATCAGGGGAATTTTACTTGCTACATAGGCCGACTCAACGTTGTAAGCGAATAATGAGTAGTTGCTATGATTTATAGATACGAGTGTACAGGGCATTTTTGGAAAACTGGTTTTGCATAACATAATTCATGGATAGCACAACCGTATACACGTGGACAGTATATGTTCTGATTTGTTCTACGACCTAGTACGGTTTAAAATACTATAAATTAATAGCAGTAGATATTATCAATATGAAGCTTCGTCCGTCGGAAATATGTTACACACAGGATTACATAGGGAGTAAATTCGACGCCAGGTGTCCACATCGCGATAAGATGATCGGCGAAACTTTGGACGATCTTTGCGAAGAAAGGTATTTATTATTGTACTATCGTCTCAAACTTGTTATACATAAGTAGCAGAGTTGTCTTTCTTAAAATTGTTTGTCGACTGCTCAAACTTTATTTGGCAGTATACAGGTAAAGGTGTGGGCTATATCAGAAGGCCGGTGCAATTTACTAAATCCATAATCAGAATATCACGTGATATGTGTAATTCTGATTCTTCAAAAAAGGAGACACTTTGGCATGTGCGATTAACTACGTCTAGAACTAGATTGTCACGTAATACTGATAATTATTTATTGATTTATAGTACAAAAACTTTGTTTTAATAAACACCACATGTAGTTCTCAATCTAAAGTGTCTACTTTCGTTAATAACCCTGACGATCCTTATTTTTCTCCGCTCGTCGCTATGTTTACACCACGTGACTACTCTTCAGTATACCTAATTCTGCTCGAAATCCAGAATTAACCGAATTAATTCCGGAAAGCAAACTACTTTAATCGAACGCATCAGAACTAATTCTAGGAATAAGTTCTGCTTCCAGATTTACAAAATCGAACCCGCCTTTAGATTCAGTATTGATTTTTTCCAATCGGACTGTATTTTAATGTGTGTCATCCTATTATAGGACACCAACAATCATATCAGACTCGTCCGAGCGAGTCTCACCAAACTGGCGAAGGAGTTTAGGATATTTACGTTTGATAAGGCCCCACAGAATAGAAAATAAAGTAGATGCAAATAAGACTCCGCTTTTGAAACGCGTTAGCAGATCAGGGTCTGCACAGATTGCAATTCTGTGACGGTCCTATTCCAAGTAGATTGCTTATATTTGCCTGAATTATTTCTCTTAACAGAATGAGGTGTAATACACACTGAAAATTTCATTACACTCCGGTTTAGCCTCAAAATTTATGCAAAAGTAATTTATTAATTCAAGAAACCTGATATTCGAATTTGGATAATTCGAGATAACAAAAATAGTTAACCCACTAACTTCGAACAGCATCCAGAGAGGCAAACAAGTTTTTGGTTATGATGTTGAGTTTCGAATAAAATATAAATTTAACATAACCGAGTTCGAGATAACGAGGTTCAACTTTTTTCCATGATCTATATTCTGTGCAAAGTATCCGTTCAGGACATTAAAATGCAATCAGAATAATCAAGCAACTGTCATTTGGGCTTTAATCTATTCCGTATCTCATATGAGCATTTTAGTGTTATACACAGGTTTATTCTTATGTGTGCTAGAATACAGTTATGTCAAATTACGCGTGACAAAATATTTTCTGAAAATAAACATTAAGATTTTCTCGAATGATGGTAACACTAAAATTCTAAATATGTTTAATTACAGGTGCAGTATAGATAGCATTCCTGCAATTTCTGCAGCTTTTTTATCAGGCAAATGGCTAACAGCTAACAACAGACGACTATGGGTGTTCAAACAGCTTGAGATTATCAGAAAATGCGATGAAATACCTGTACGAAAGATTTCCAATATATCTGCTGTCAAACGTACTTCGAAAAATGATGGGAAATCAGTAAGCGTTAGGGGCTGTGATCCTGGAGGCTACTGATATTACATTGCTGAAAACACACCTTTAAACAAAACAAATCAAACAGCTGTGTACAAAACATATCAAAGTGATGGCGTTGAGTCCATAAATCAAACAGATGAAAGTGATATTGACGATTCCATAAATCAAACATATGAAAATGATGGCGACCATTCCGTAAATCAAATATATGAAAGTGATGGCGACCAGTCTATTGATCAAACATATGCAAATGATGGCGACGATTCTATAATTCAAACGTATGAAAGTGATGGTGGCGATTCCATAAATCAAACATATGAAAGTGATGGCGATTATTCCATAAATCAAATATATGAACGTGATGGCGACCATTTTATTGATCAAACATATGCAAATGATGGCGACAATTCCATAAATCAAACATATGACAGTGATGGTGACCATTACATTTATCAAACATATAAACGTGATAGCGACTATTCCATAAGTAAACAAAAATACACAGATGGCAAGGTTTCCATCAAACGAACATATAAAAGTTATAGCAACTATTTAATAAATCAAACAGAGGAAAGTGATGTCGACGATTCTACAAATCAAGCGTATGAAATAGATCGCGACGAATACATATATCAAACATTTGAAAGTGATGGCGACGATACAACAATTCAAACAAATACAAGTGATGATGACGATTCCATTTATCAAACATATGCAAGTGATAGTGACAATTACATTAATCAGACATTTGAAAGTGATACCGACGATTCAATAGATCAAACAGACGCATGTGATGGCGACGATTCCATAAATCAAACAAACGAATGTGACGTTGACGTTGCCATCAATCAAACATATGAATATGATGAAGACGACTTCATAGACCAACTGTATGAACATGAAATCGACTATGAGAGTGATGAAGACTATTACATAAATCAAACATATGAAAGTGATGGCGACGATTACATAATTGATATGTATGAAATGCATTATGACTCTTCCATATATGGTTCAGATGAAAGGGATTACGACGATTACGACGATTACTAAACACATGAACGTGATGGTGACTTTTCTATCAATCAAACGCCAGACAGATGGCGAGGATTCCAAATAGCAAACGCATTGAAATTATGGCGACGATTTCATATACAAACATATGAAATGATGAAGACGATTTCATAAATCAAACATATGAAAATAATGGTAATTTTGCTATAAATCAAACATAAGAAAATGATTGCGAGGATTCCATCAATCAAAGACATGACAAAATGCCATCTATTCCATATACAAACATATAGAAATGATTGCGACGATTCCATAAATCAAACATATGAACGTGATGGCAACGATTCCATAAAAAAAACAAATAACAGTGATGGCGAAAATTCTATATACAAACATATTAAATTCATATCGACGATTCAATACATCAAACATATGAAAGTGATGGCGACAATATCATAAATCCAAAATTTAAAAGTGGTAGAGAAGTAACCAATATTCAAACAAATGAAAGTGATGACGACGATTCCATGAATTCCATGAATCAAACATATGAAAATGACATCAATAATTACGTCCAACTTTCCTTGAACATTTGCCCTTAGTGACCTTATTACAGTTGGTATGGTAATCTTTGCTACGCCATGTCAATTCATCACGTGAAATGTATTTCACAGACAGTACGGGACTACTTGTCAGTAAATTTCCTATTACCTGTTATACAAGTCGATGAATCTCATTTTATGTTTAAGACCGCATAATACCGCATTTACCATTCGCGACACAGCGACAACGTATAATCGTTTCACGACGACGTTTATACTTGCACAACTTTTTAACCGGTGTGGTTTACATTTTGTCGCTGAATAAAAGTAGATAAGAAGGTCTTACAGGACAAACCACATACAAAACAAACAGCCACCCGAACAGTACAGAAACAAGTAATTTGTCAGCTCATTCATACACGCGCACACACACACATACACGTGAGCCCAAACATACGCTACATATAGACGACACATATGGACAAAAAAC
>JAULCE010220187.1:0-11237 GCA_032359355.1 Macoma nasuta | reverse complement strand
TACTCTTGTGACAGGCAAATCTGAGGCGAGAAATGTGGTCTGTGACCACCCTTGTTATTATCATAATTTTTAAGAAATTAAAATAATAAAAACGATAATAATAATAATAATAAATGGTATTTTGGAAAATCGGGTGCTCTAAAGTACAATGTATACTAAAGTTTCGCTCTAGAGTGTTCAATATGAAATGTTATATACCACTCTATATACTGCTTCAAACCTCAGGTTACAGATCAAACCTAACACAAATACATTGTTCAGGCGTCTGATCTGGGTATACACTTTATTTTCAAGGAGCAAACGTACACTGTAAACTTGTACCGAATCGGTACCATTAAACGGATTATCTGTGTCTACATTTTATTTGCTTCATTTTTGAAACATGTATTTATTTTCCTTAAATCTTTGTTAGATATCTGTCTGACTGGATCCGTATAATACGCCGAGTTACTCGACGACTGAGCGTGGTAAAACCAACTTTTTGCAAAAATCACATTTTCGTGGTTTGCATGGTAAGGGTTACATTTATAACAAAACAAATATTAATACTGTTTTCCGTCTGTTTGTCCAACTGATTGGATCCAGATCATATGCTGCTTAATCGGCGTCTGACTATATAATTTACTTGCAAAAAGCTTAGACCAAAATGTTTGTTTGGTTTAGAGCAATATAACTTAAAAATAGCTTGAACAAATACATTTCTTTTGGTTTAAATCAGTTTGAGAGAAGAACAATTAAATCTCCGTATTTTCATACAGACCAGATTTGTGCTTCATGAGATTTTTTTTAACAGGTTTTACATATAAACATATACATGAAAACTGACATCTAGATTATAATCTGTTACCAAATTGATTGCAACAAGGGCAGAATTTATGGTAAGAAAAGAACTGTCGTGGTTTCATTTGGATTTCAATGCAGCGCCGTGGATTACATTTTTACCCCTCCATGTTTGATAAGAAATTACCCAATAAAGTCATTTTTTGTCGATATTGGAAACTTGAATTAAGTTCATGATATATATGAGACTGCTAAATTCACATTCAAGCTCACTTCTTTAAACACATAAACTTTTAATACGCTGAAACATAAATTTTTTGAATAATAGGGTAGCAAACTGACAGGGTAGCGAACATGTCAGGGAAGCGAAACGTCTTTAGGGCGGGTAGCAAAATGATTGTAGCGAACATGTCGGGGTCGCGAAACGTCTGTAAATCGCTATGGCTATATCACATTATTATATCCCCCCGTATAACTTTGAAATGCTTTGGCACAAAATTTGATGTTCACCACAACAAGACCATGTGCAGAGCACATGATTCAAGCATGTGTGTCAAAGGTCAAGGTCACAAATCAAGGTCAAATGTGTTGGGCTAAAATTTCATGTCTGCTCCTTATCTTTCAATCCCCTTGAAGGATTTTGAAATACTTCGGTATAAATGTTCACCACAAGAAGACCACGTGTAGAGCGCATGATTCAAGCATGTGTGTGTCAAAGGTCAAGGTCACAATTCAAGGTCGAATGTGTTAGCCTCAGATTTTGAAATGCTTTGGCACTAACGTTTACCACAAGACGATGTGCAGAGCACATGATCACAAATCAAGGTCGAGGCTTTTGTAGGGGGTATCAGTCCACTGATGGTTAGTTCTAGTTTTCACCGACGGTTTGGTTGACAATTCTTAAATGCAATTTCACAGTACAGTTTATTGAGATCACTTTAGTTGATAATTGACGGCTTTTAAGCTTGACTATTCATAGAATAGTGAGCTATTCTGGTCACCCTTTCCTTTGTGTCGGCATTGGCATTAGCAATAGTTTGTCTGGAGTATAACATGAGATCTACTGGATGGAATTTCATGAAACTTCATATAAAGACAATGCTCAATGAGAGGAAGTGCAGCGCAAAGGAACCATACTCTGTTTTGTCTAATTTCAGAGTTATTGCCCTTTGTTACTATTCTTGTCTGGAGCATAATTTGAAAACTACGAGGTGGAATTTCATGAAACTTCATATAATGACAAAGCTCAATGAAAGGAAGTGCAGTGCAAAGGAACCATAACTATTTTACTAATAACAGAATTATTGTCCTTTGTTACTTTTAAACATTTCTCATATCATTTCCACAAAACTTGCTGAAAATGTTTGTTGGTAAAATATCTCGGTCAAGTTCGATAATCGCCCCAGGCACTCCAGAATTATGGTCCTTGATTTGTAAAGACTGGCAAATTTAGCTTTGTCCGCTCTCGAATGTGAACAGTTATCATCTAATCTTCACCAAATTTGCTGAAAATATTTGTTGAAAAAATATCTTGGTCAAGTTCGTAATCAACAATATCGCCCCAGGCACTTTAGGATTATGGCCCTTAACTTATTCAAAATTGGCTATTTTAGCTTTGTCGGCTCTCTAACTTATACAGATTTTATCGGAAGCTCACCAAACTTGCTGAAAATGTTTGCTGGTATAAATTCATGTCAAGTTCAATAACCAGCCAAATCACTCAAGGCACTTCAGGATTGTGGTCCTTGAATTAGTAAAAATTGGCCTTTTTTGCTCTGTCCGCTCTCTTATTTGAACAGTTTACCAATCTTGCTGAATATGATTGTTGGTAAAATATCTCGGTCAAGACCAATAAACAGCCAAATTACCCCGAGCAAGTCAGGATTAAGGCCCTAAATATGGTCATAATTGGCTATTTTAGCTTTGTCCCCTCTTTAACTTATACAATTCTCATCTGACCTTCACCAAGCTTGCTAAAAATGTTTGTTTTTTATGCCCACTGAAGGGTGGCATATAGTAGTTGGACCATCTGTCCGTGTCTGTCCGTCCTACAGTCTGTCTGTCCGTCCCCAAAACACCTGTTTCCGATTCATAACCTGAGAACACTTGTATCCAGGGACCTTAAACTTCGGTAGGCTAGTGGTCTTGATCAGCAGATGAACCCTATTGACTTTAAGGTCAGTGGGTCTAAGGTCAAGGTCAGTGTTGTCTTGAACTGGAAAACTGTTTCCGATCCATAATCTGAGAACGCTTGCACCCAGAGACCTCAAACTTAGGTATGCTGGTTAGTCATGCACAGCAAATGAACCCTATTGATTTTGAGGTCAGTAGGTCAAGGTCAAGGTCATTGTGGTCATGAGCTGAAAAAGGTTTCAATCGATAACCTGAGAACACTTGCACCCAGGGACCTCAAACTTCAGTAGGCTGGTTGGTCATGACCAGCAGATGAACCCTATTGATTTTGAGGTCATTGGGTCAAAGGTCAAGGTCTGAGTGAAATTGAACACAAAAAGCTTGTACAAGTGATAACTTGACAACCTGGACCTATTGCCCTTAAACTTGACATGGGGTCAACCAGTAGATGACCCCTATTAATTTTGAGGTCAAAGGTCAAGGTCACAGTGACATTGAACACAAAAAAATTATCGGAGGGATAACTTAACAATGCCTGCACCCATAGCACTCAAACTCAACATGGAGGTTGGTGGGTGACCAGTTTATGACCCTTATTGAGTTTTGAGGTAATCTGGTCAAAGGTCAAGGTCACAGTTGATGACCCCTAATGATTTTGACTTTGTAACTAATGTTTTGTGTGAAATGACAAATCAACTGGCATTTCAGTCCATGCATATATTATTCAATTGTCCAAATATTACTAACAACATGGCATTCAAGGGGGCATAATGTTTGACAAACATTTCTAGATGCAAATTATAATAAAATGTAAATACCATGTGATGTCATTTTCCTTTTTAGCTCGCCTATTCGAAGAAAAAGGGGAGCTTATGTTATCACCCCGGCGTGGCATTGCCAGCTACATCAAACCTTTGCGTTCAAGGCATTTTCTCAGACACTTGTGTATGCTATTGCTTTGAAACTTCACACACTAATTCAAGGTCATTAGATGACCTTGTATGTCAAGTCCCATAACTCTAGAATGGATTTTGACTGAATTGTGCCCCTTTTTGGACAGAATCTTAGTCAAACCTTCTGACTTTACTTAATTTTATAACTGTTCTGAAGTAGGCCCTGATAGATGATGGCCCTGATAGGCGAGCTATATTGTCCTCTGACAACTCTTGTTTATTACTATTTTCTACCAACACAGGTTGTGAACAGCTTTATATCACCTAGCAACGTAACTACCGCTGTTGGCATAGGTCTACAATACCGTTGTGACGTATCGCAAGGAAACGGATTGACATTTAAGTGCTATTGACCCGTATCAGTCATGGTACCGTTGACGATGCATAATACGTGTCTTCACGTCTATCCGTCGTAGTGAAATATGATATTCCTCATGTTTCAGAGACTAATCACTTACTGCATTGGAAATGCGTTTATAGGTCGGGTCGACAGTATGGGTGTGTCGGCTATGCAATGTCATAAATCACAATTTCGCCGAACGCAGTGCGTTTTTTGTACAATACCTCGACAATCCACCCCAGCGTCTTGACTGTGTGTACAATTGTGAGATAACCATCCACGAGAGGAACAGGTGGCTATATCGTGTTCGTAGCCATGGCAGCCAAGGTGGTCTAAAGTAATTCTTCCATGGCCTTCACCGTAGAGAGCATTTCCATATGCCACAATATCACTGCAAAATAGAGATTAAACTAGAGTGTGTATAGGCAAGCTGCATTTCTTGTAATCCTTATTCGTTCTATAGATATCTTAAAATTGCCATTAGTTAGGACTTAAATATGTCACTTAATTGTTACAGTTATGAAGGCTTTGTTTGATATGAGTGGCTTAGACTGTGAGATATCTGTGTCTACTTTTGATACGGACTAAAGTCATAGCATATGTTTGTTTGATTGGTCATGTCTTATATGTACATTTTGATAGTTTGGGTTTTCTTATTGGACTGTTGACTGTGTTTAGAAGTTGTGTTTGTATAATTTTCGATACATCATAGTTAGATATTTTATATGCTACACATATACATGAACCAGATCTGCTTATATCATTTTGACCCCACCTAACAGCAGCCGTCTTGAAAGGATAATATTCAGAAGTGTTGTACCTCTTAGACGCTATCTATATCATTTCAAAACACTAAGAATATGTATATATCTGTTCTCGGAGATGTTTTTCATGAACGGGCGGGTGGGTGTGAAAGTTTCAGACTTTGTCATGAAAGTTGAGCTAAATACTTATTCAAAATATGTTTATATTATAACTGTTTATACATTCGTGAGAAACAAATTCAGGCACAAAACTATTTCAACCCGATTGCAAATGAAGTCTACATTGCAAAATCAAACGGTTGCGTTTCTCTAAAAGATATACACAAATTTGTTGAACATGAAAACGGAAACAAAAATAAAACATTGTATTTTAATGCCTAGGCTTATCTTCAAGAACAGACACTAGTTCATGTCTGATATCCAATGAAAGTATGTGGTCTCTGACAGCTAAAATACTGCTTTTGATTGGACGATTGAAGTACATGTATGTCAAAAATCAATATAATTTTAGAATGATTTTTCTTTGAGTAAATATGACAACAGGACATCACTGTAGACTTTAATATCATTGGGAGATATTGTGGACCAAAATAAGAAATATCTTTTCCGGCGGTAGCTGTATGAAATCCGTATTGACATAAATTTTACACCAATGAAAAAGTACCAGAAATAGATATAGGATGCTAAATTTCTTTAAAACAGTGTTCTCATTGGCTATATAGCCTTGATTGGGTTACACGCCGTTTAACTAGAACGTGGACATGAAAGCTGTATGAAACAGAGATACAAACTGTTTCCTATGTGACGGAACCAGACTTAAATGCGGTCATTAGGTCCAGTCGGTGACAGAATACCTTCAGAAACATTTGCTTTTGTAAATGATTAACGTCATACTCATGAGACATGATTCCGGAAGAAGTTGTTTTAATTCAGATCATCAGTGTGTCTTCATTCAATGTACATTCAATATATGTTCTGCTTCCTAAAAGTTACTTAAGAAAAAAATGCAGAACCATCGCATCAAATCTTTTGACACTGTCATTATATTCTCAAAACTGATATGAAATATCCTAAAACATCTGTGCTACATATAAATTTAAGACCAGCTTTGAAGCCGACTCCAATGTCCTACTCATTGTCTGTATCAGAGATATATAGAATCTAGACATCAAACTCTAGAATCCAAATAAGACCCAACTTTATTTTGGGGCCTTATCTGGATTCTAGATGTATTTTTAAGTTGATAACGTTATTCACTTACTATATGCACAAAATTGAATAATGTGGGCACTTTCGAGAGATAACGAAGGTTGCTATGTATTATCTTTTGAAGAACACGCAAATATTAACCACAAAAATACATCTTTCAATGCCTTTGTAGCAGATGAAGGTTGAAAACCTTGTGGAAGATGGACGATTAACTTGTAACGAGCAAATGCTCCATTTTACACAAAATTGTCATAACCTTGAAAAACTGACATTTTCCTTTTGATTCGATAATATTCCTTTGCCTAAAATTTCTGAATTGCTGATGAACCTAAACATAAACGTAATTAAAGAAACAATAATTCTTTGACGAGCCTGGTTGTATCACGCAGATTCAACATATTACAGATAACCGTTGCATCAGCCTTATCAAAGGAGTCGTCACAGATAGTCCCCCATTGTCCTTGATAATACACTTCCACTCTCCCAGAATACGCGTCATGTCCATTCACCAGACGAATCGGAGCTAAAGAGAATAATTATACTCAAATAGCTTACTATATGTACACTGTCGTTTTGCTTCGCAAATCGTTCGAATTGTTATCTTCCGAACGCTGAGCAGTTTTCTGAAAACTGTAGGCGCATCAATTTACAAAATGCATTTTACTGTAATATATTTGAAATTGTTATCAGAGTTGCAAACATGGTGAGACGTCGACTTGTGTTTTTTTTCTTTTCTTGAAAGACTTCATCGAATCGCGTATTGCATGCAGATGGTCACATCGGCTTTAATGAAAAAATAGAAATGTGTCACATTCGTCAAAATTTAGTAAAATGTAACCAACATCAAAATTAAAGCTCAAGGTCACGGTTACCCCATGAGTAATTCTCACATGAACACATGAACCTGAGTTTTTCTAGATAATGTAGATAAGGAGATATACCCAGTGTCTTACTAGGTTAAGGTCTGATGTTAAGATAATAGTGACTTAAAAATATATGCATCACTCTGAAATCCAAATATGTATCCAAGTATGGCATTCAGTTGCAGTTGTTTTAGATATGCACCGGAGAATACCTTGACCTCTGACCTTTGATATAGAAACATTTCCTCCGGAGCATGGATACATCTTGCATTTGTGAAGTGTTGCAAATCTATTTTACTGTGCCCTTGACATTTTACCTATTACTTAGACAACTATTGTCAATCTTGTCTAAAGCATATCACATCAACTACAACACAAATAAACATCGAACTGTGTAGATGTATTCTTGGGATTGCGGAATGTTGGGTTTTCACTGTAAGGACAGAGTGACCTAGAACATGACCTCCATCATGGAAAAGTGTCCTATTCGGAATTGTCCTTTAACAGGTAGGTGTCACTCGGATATTCCAATATGGAAACACACACCACGTTCGGCATTAAATCAAAGTACTGAAAATGGCTTATGGAAGGTGATAAGTGTTAGTTTGTAATTTATTAAATAAATACATTATTTGGGACAGTCAAAGCTGATTAAGAAGAATGCTATCGTGTGGGTTTTTTTTCTCAAAACAAAGCTACTTATGGACATAGATTGTTTGGGTACATAGTTGTGTTGAACACATGATAGAACGTATTAGTATTACATCCAATGTATAGTTTTGATTCTAAAATGACAGAGATTTAAAGCGAATACAGATTTCAAAATATGATGTTTATCAGTGTATATAAGTAGATGTGTTAAGCAAAGTCATGAACTAGAAAAATATGTACACTGATGAAAGCCTATTTTTAGGGAATATGTTCAATACTGATCAGACTATAACATGTGCATACTTTATAATTACGACTTAAATAAAATGTTCTTATCATGTGAACATGGTGTAAAGGCCAAAGTTTATATATTCGTCTACAAGACATTGAAAACAACAGCTTTGTATGTCTTAACTTCTTAAGCATCTCTTGGATATCGGCAATGGAACTCTATTCTTATTTATCACTAGAAAGGCAATCATGTTATTTCAGTTCTTTCAACAGAAAACATTGATTTACATAAATCCTACCCAAATGTATGCTTGAAGATAATATTTACGCTGTAAATTCCTCCGGCTTAACGTTCATGTATTTTCAATAGGACGAGATATCACAAAGGTCCAGCATAGTGATTAAAAAACATACAAAAAAGAACGTGTTAACCGTTCTGTGACTGTGAATCACGAACAAATACTCCTTTAACTGATAACATATATCAATATCGTATCAAACTTTAGTCAAGACGAATATGCCACAATATCACAATAAAGTTTGTACATGATCAAATTTGGGTTTAAATCTCTTTAACATGTATTTCATTGCTATCTTACATGTAACTTTACTAGTTTGGATTACATTGTTGGGCGATTAAAACCATGGCACCATAGCTATGATTACATTTACAACTGCAGTTGTCAAGATTCCATTGTCATAAATCTTCCGTTCAATATACTTTGAAAAACTGACCTTTATTTTTACACATCCTTCGGCTCAGGACACTTGTTAGCTACTTCTAATATTTAATCATTTCATGAAAAATTTAATCATTTCATGAAATATTAAATCATTTCTTGAAATATTAAATCAAACTGAAAAGTCTGTCTGGGTGCAACGTTCACCTTTATGTTTTGTTCCTTTTTACTCTTTTAAGAAGGTTGTACGTATATTTTACCAACTTATACTGCGAGGCGCATAATAATACATAACTGTTTTGCATTCATATGAGCTTCAAATTAAAAGTAATAAAACTCAATCTTTTCATGCAAAAACTCAAAAATCTGATCAAAAAACTTAGTCCGACGGAGCAATATTCTAACACGTTTCAACAACACCACGGCATCGATACATGGGGCCTTGGTATCAAGTCTTATCCGAAAGACTTGGTCCGGCGGGGGATCGAACTCACGACCCCTAGTTCAAGGGTCTGGTGTATTACGACTGGACCACGGTGCGTCAGAGGATATATAGGCAATATTTGAATTTCCGTGAGTTGTTCATACTGCTCGTGCATGATCGCAGATTGATGGTGAAAATAACAGAAATCGATCGAGCAGTATCTGGTTTATTTAAGATGATGGCTTAAATGCTGTTAAACTGGTCTTGTTGAAACGACCATAGACTCCCAAACTCGATGGTCTGGCATTTATTAAATTAAACCGAATACGCATCTAGCAAAGGAATAGCACGAAAATTTAGCCAACGACTGGATCTGATAATATCTCGTCATTAGTCCATTGACGCGAAAAAAGAACATTTCGAGTGGGTTTTAACTCGAGACGCCGACCTATTAATCACTTGACTATAATTCGATACACAAACGAAGTTATAGTGTAATTTCCGCTCTTGTTTTTTATTCTTCGGTATTCATCGGAACTTCATAAAGAAGAAACCGAAAGCTAAATTGATGTCAGCTCGGAGTTGATTATTACAGATAATGTATGCCCTTTAGTTTGGACCTCGTGAGCTATAAATTATATGATATGGCCGAGTGAGTGGAAATTGTGATGGAATAGAGTTAGTTAATTCGTACGGTGACAAAGGTTTTCTTATATAAACTAAATGTCTTCTGCTTCAGGTCTAGCAATGCAAGCTAAATCAATCAATAACGATGTTATAGTTATGTCATGGGTAAAATGAACTCAATAATTAACACTTTTTGAAACTAACTAAAATTTACAGGCTTGGACCCTGCCTTTATAAAAGCTATAAACGGAAATAAAGTGGGACGTTGAATAAACAGAGATGTTCCTGTAATATGTGTTCTTTCGCGTCTATTCTTCTTTTCATTGTGAAGGAAAAACATCGCCGATGCCTTTCCAAAAAGACGTCAGTGCCCTTTTCCAAAAGAGTACTTACATCATTTTCAAATGACACATCCTGTCTTTACATTTTTCTTTGTTCGTGCCCTGTCAACTATAACACGTGTTAGATTAGAATATTATACCAGGCACTGATTTTTAAAATAATGATTGACACAGACTGACATACCTACCAAGAGACTGAGCTGTAACCTTAACATACCATTTGATATATACTCAACCAAAAAATTAAAGGGTCACTTATTTTGAGCGTTTTTACAGCATCAAGTAAATTAACCTGTTAAATTCATTAAAGAGTATACCACCCTTGAAAAAAATAACAAAAATATCACTGAAATGCATCAAACACTACTACCCTCAAAATCCATGAGTCAGACAATTATGGTGGGTGGGGTAACGAAATATTTTATCAAACGCACCAACATATCCGTTTTTCTCTCAAACCACAGTTAGTATCTCATATGTCCACCACGTGCATTAATCGCTGCCTGGCATATGCACGTGTCAGAATAAATCAGGATGTGTAAAGAATCGTCGGAGCATTGAAATCAATTTGGTCGAAAACCCATTGCAAGTTGAACACCAGGTGTTTGATACCTGCACAATTCAATTCATTCAACTATGGCCGGGTTTGCACTTTTTGGCTTGTTTTTGGCCATTTTATATTCCAAAGGGACTAAACCTATATTGTCTGTTGTTAGTTTGAAATTATTTACATTTTAGAAAATTATATATGGCCCTATACTTGTGACCCTTTAATTTTTTGTGGAGTATACATTAGGCTCGTCATACGCCATCAAAGATGAAAGTTTAGGCATATGTGATAAATAGAGGATCAATAATGAGTGTGTCGTGTCTTCATTATGGCGGTAGCCGTTGCTCCTAATAAAATGATATTAGTTTGTATTAACGAGAGAAATAAGCAGTTTTTATTAAAATGAATTAAATTTTACGATGACGAAATGACTTATATCTAGTAATCTGCCTAAAGGTGAATAAAGGTGATTTTAGAAACACTTTATGTGAATGCGTGCCCAAATGATGTTTTAATACAAGTTCTCCAAAATGTGAGCGGGGTAGTGGGATTAGACACGCATGGGATACGTTCACTATAAATAATATACCGACTCGATAGCCCAGTGGTAGAGTGTTCGCTTCGAGAACGGGAGGTCGCGGGTTCGATTCCCGGCCGCGTCATACCAAAGACGTAAAAAATGGTACCGGTA
>JAULCE010220076.1:0-11238 GCA_032359355.1 Macoma nasuta | reverse complement strand
TATCAGTTAACTAGTTTTAGTATCAATCTTACTCTTAAATATGTGATAAAAAGAATCTTACACTCATTGTCGTTTAAAATAAGCTTTTCTTAAACTCGTCTAGAATAAAAAGTTATTAAGCGAGCATTTTTTCTAGACTCGTTTAAGAAAAGCTTATCTTAAACGACAACTCGTGTAAGATCCTATATTTATGATGCTCCACCTTTACAACAATTATTACCATAATAACAAAAGTTATACAAAGTCGACACATTGGAGATTCATATTAAGATCATTTTTTGCAACACTTATTATAACAGTAGCAAGATAGATTAAGTAAATGCTTACGAGCATGCGTCCTTAAACTTTTCTAGGAATAACAATCCCTTACTTTTGCTTTTTATCATAAATAAAACAAGTGAGCTTATTCTTAAACAGGCCATATACGTTGTAGTTCACTAGCAAAATATAATTTCTAAATGAACAAGCAAGCAATTTTTAAAATAATGTTAACGCTGTTATAATCTCGCACTTCGTACCCTATAGTGATTAAATTTCTTAATTCATTTGAGATTCCTCATGCGTTCAAAGCATTTCCAATATACCCCCAGAATGAGTCTATACTATTGCAGCTGAAGAAAACATGTTCATAGTCTTCTTTGAACTTGCAATGTATACAGTCTGGTGATTCTGTTACATTCATTTACATTTGTATCGATAAAAAAATTTAATAGTTTGTATTTAAACTGTTCCACAAATATTTGATATGCAAGAATGTAAAGCGTGTCATAAGCCTTTGTCCACTGAATAAGGTTTGCATCTTTAAGCTTATTTTCGCAGAATTTTTATGTATTTTTTTTCAAAGATGTTTTTTATGACAAATAATTGTAACAAGTCTGTATTGATGAATTGTTCAAAGAATGCTTTATTTATCAAGTAAATAGCTAAACTGGTCTAAACTATTGTTGTAATTAATTCGTTTGGTCTAGATTGTATCAATTTTTAACCCCAACCCCCTGTTATATAGAGCTTCCACGCCCTAGGATTGGTCATATACATGTACTACCGGGTGTTTGTTGAACAAGCGAGAGTTTAGTTTTTTTTGTTCATACCAGGCGATATGTATATTGTTTGAGGAAACAAACGGTAAACTTCTTCACTGGTAGTGCATAGATGTGCAGGTTACGCGGTTCGTGTGTCGATGCAAGGGAAATGGAATTATAATTAACTGACAACTCTTTTGATTAATCTTATATGACGCCAAATTCACAATTGTCGGAAGTTACTAGTTTAAGATAAACTATCTTATCGAAATAAATCACAGAGACGATTAAATAAATGCTGTCTGTTCCGAAACTGTTTATACGGTAACTTAAATTGGGCAACAACGTTAAGTCCTAGATCAGACGCTGCACATTAAGGCGGCATCTGATATGGGATTGCACTATTTTCAACGGCTCATTTGAGCGATTACGAAATAGTTATATTACTGCGCGAAATACTATCCAATCGGATCTCAGTCTACGTAATCCGGTCATACCGCAAATGTCCAATTGCAGTGACGCGTATAAGTGACCATTGCGCTGAAAAAACGACAGGACATGAAACTTGAATCAAAATATGTTAAAAATAACGCTTAACGTTAACCCTTAGCAAACTAATCGCAACCTTCGTTATATTTTAAAACAGATTCACAAATAATCAAGTAGTTCGGACAATGGTTAAAGCTTGAAGTTGAGCAGACGACTATATCTGCAGCAACGTAAGTGTTAATAGATAAACTGTACAGCGTACAATCCGTTTCATTACTTGTACATTCGTCAGAAACGATGGACCAGCACTTGCCAACATGAGCTCTACGGGTGAAGAATCGATGAACCATACGGACTTTATATCAGCCGAAAATTCACTCAGCCTACCACTATGGAGTAGAATTACATACCTGTGTATAGTGTCCGTTTTAGCAGTCATCTCGATAACAGGAAATGGTCTTATCTTGACGGTTGAATATAACACCAAGAAGAAGACGAGTACGGATTGGCTTGTGGCATCTATGGCTGCCTTAGATTTTGCAACTAGTATCATCGAAATTTCGACTGCGATTTTGTTCGTCAGCGGTAAGTTGGCTATTTCTATTAAGCAAAATCAAATTGTTAATAGGGGTCTGTAAACTTTGCGACATGGCACATGGATGAAGGCTAGGTCAAGTTTAGGTATTTAAAAGAAGAAAAATCGTAACTATACTGCAAACACAGGGTGACCATAACTGGACCATGAAAAATCCGGAGATCTTGATAAATATTCACCTTTATGCGTGCTACGGAAGAGACTAAGATGACATTTGCAAACAGCTTGGATCCCAATGAGACGCCGTGTGACACGGCGTCTCATTGTGACCCATGCTACTTGCAATTTTGAAACAATTGTTGTAGAGAATATTTTAAAAATCCGGAAAAATCCAGAGATTTCCGGAAAATCCGGAGAAATGGTCGGCCTACAAACATGCTTGTTTCTTCACTCAACCCTATGGTGTGACCACTCGTTAGAATCGTCTTGAAACGTGATATTCTGAATTTATATTGTAAAACGTTTTTGGTTATTATCAAAATGGGGAATTCAGAGTAGGTAATGCTTTTCCGACGCTATATATCACTATACGTTTATTGTTCTGAATTTCAAAATCGGAAATAAACTCGTTTTTCCTAAGATTTCTGAAGTAGTTTACAAATTGGATATCAAATTTTAAGGTTCTATATAAAAATAACCTTTCTTTGAGTTCTCTAGCTGTGAATTTCAATTTTGTATATGCTGACCAAAGAGTATTTGTTTATCTACTTGTGTAAATTTGGGCTGTAAGAGAATGCTAGTACATACGTCTGTATTACCGGCTGAGATAAGATTTTGTTTTTGTTTTTTTATCTATTTGTAGTGTAAGCATATATTTGCATTTTTCGATTTCCAAAAGGACTCCATTCGGGTTTTTATAAATATGTTAATCGAGTAGCGACCAAGCTCTCCGTTTAACATGTATAATGTGTATATCGTCGGTGTTGTTCTAAAACATCGTATTTGCCACTTTGATAAATTGGTAGTTATGCCGTTTTTGAATAGGTCGTCGGTGTTTAGTCTTAAACATGTATGCGCTATTTTGGCAAATGGAATATACGTGATTTTAAAAGAATTGGTCGGTGTTCTTCTAAAGACTATTTCTTCTAAAACCCCGCAACTACCAATTTATCATTGTGGCAGATACGAGGTTTTTGAAGAACACCGATGATATTATATATAGTCTCAAGCATTTCGTTATTTTCAAATACAAATATGCATGAACCATAGTTATATAATACAATAAATATTCCAACGAAGTAGTGGCATGTATCTCATACATATATCTCATAGTTATATTCATTCACCTAGTATAAATTGTACCTTGGATATGTGTAGATCCAGACGTTCAATAGCGGCCCGACAAGTGACATTCTAGGAAGTATGCAATTATAAGGACCACAACCGATTCATAGATAAAGGAGGGACACAATGGTGTAAGGTATTATATATTGGGATATTGTAGCCTTCTAGCCATGTTGAAGAGATATGACCCGTGTCTCGGGCGGTACTAAACAATTGAGCATATACTAGGCACAATAAGCGCATTTTTAATATTTATTTTTTTGATTTTAATTTAATTTTAATCTTTTATCGAAGGGACTTTCCATTTTTGAGACTTTTGATGCATTTGCTTATATCTCGTTCTGTAAATGTTGCGTTCAGTTTTAGATAAGAAATGATTGATATTCTATTTATATCGAATACGTCGTTATTTTCCTATACATCTATAACTGCAAAGTGTTTATGTAAATACTCGAGAGTACGGTTTTTTTTCAGTATGTGTGTACATAACGATATTTTTTAAAGATGCCAGTCTTGTTTAGGGCGCTTTGTGCTCATGGTATATATCATTTTGAACGTTGATACTGATATATATTTATATAATAGTTTATATTATTTGCTTAACTTTGTTTAATTTAATTTATTGTCATCTGTTTTATTATTATTTTCCAATTGTTAGCAGTGAGATTTTTGTGTCGTACTGGATTGCATTTTGCGCCAAACCATGATTTATTTGTTGAGTGATATTTATTTTTATACATATGCATTGCTTCATGTATAACATATGATTTTGCAGTTGAATAAAAAGCTTCTTTCAAATTGGAGGTCGCCTGATAAATGTTTGTTGGGAAAATGTTACTACTTCTATTTATTAAACCAGGTTCAAATATAAAGTAGACAGGTATAGCAACCGATAATCATAGCAGCATGAAAAAAGTACGACAACAATTTTACTCCAAAAACATACGATATCTTAGTAATGACTGCTCTAAGTAACATATTAACGATTTGTGTTCGAGAAAAAGTGTACCTGACGATAATTAAGATGAATACGCGTATGGCTCATAGTTAGAGCACGAACTAAAATGTATAGAAACAGTTATCGGGTTTGAAGCCTGGGCTGAATCGAATACAAATATACTTAATTAAGCTTTTTTCGAAGTGATTGTACGCGTAAGTCTGTACAGCGCATTATGTGATATTTGAATGATTAAATCCGGTGGCGGTAAATTTAGGTTACCATGGTTAGGATGTAAGCCGGTACAGTGCAGACGACGATTTGGGATCGCCATCTATGACGACATCTGATCGTAATCATCACTGGATGCCAATGTTACGTCCTGTCACATATTTCTATAAACATGGGGGTCCGCCGTGGCCGAGGGACTAGAGTCTCCGACTTCAAATCCCGTGGTCCCTCACCGCTGTGGGTTCGAGCCTCGCCCGGGGTGACAATCTTTATGTGAGGAAGCATTCAGGCTTGCTTGCGTTAGTTCAGTGGTTCTACCGAGTTGTCCGACTGTGCAACTCAGACGGGTTTATGGGGTCTACCTTCATTAGTAATTAGCCGGGCGTCGCGAAATGACTGAAATACTGTCGAAGTGACGTAAAGTCTAACAAAAAACAAAGAGACAAACTACAAACATGTGTTCAGGTTTTTCATGGTGAAGATGTTAGCCGAAACTATGCAGACGACGACCAGGGGTCACCATATATGACAGTATCTGATTGCGGTCATCACTGGTTGCCATTGTTTTCCTCTGTCACTGAATTATTATATTCAGGTTGTCACAACGACGATGTTAGTCGGAACTGTGCATAGGACGATCAGGGGTCGCAACCTATGGAGACATCTGATCGTGGTCATCTATGTTGCCAATATTTTGATCTGTCACTTATTTCTTTATACAGTTATTCAGGTTAACGTGGCGACTATGTTAGTCGAAACAGTGCAGACGACGATCAGGAGTCGCCATCTATGGTGACACCTGATTGTGGTAATCACCTGGTGCCAATATTTTGTTCTTTCACTTATTATTATTTACATTTATTCAGTCACTGTAACTACATTGTATGTATTTAGTCAGGTCGTTAATACGATGTTTAGCCGATATAGTGCATACGACGAACGGGGGCTGCCATCTATGATGACATCTGATCTTGGTCATCATTTAGTGTCATTGATATTTTTGTCATGCTTTATTATATACATGCACTTAAGTTTACGTGGCGACTATATAAGTCGAAAGATACATGCGACAATCTTTTCAGGGTAATTACTGGTTGCAATTGCTTTGTTCTGGCCATCACCATTGTATTCGGGATCCGAAGACAGTAAAGACGACCGTCAGTGGCCGCCATTTATGATTTATGACGGCTTCTGATCGTGGTCAACATTGGACGCCATTACTTTATCATGAAATTCATTATTATATATTTTTCTCAGATTGGTATTTGCGTCGATGTAAGCAGAACAGTGCAGGAGTCTAGGGATCATCAATAATTGGAATTGATTTATTGTGACACTCATTATCAATATACATGTACTTGGGTTGTTATGGACGACGATGTAGACATTGGCGGTGCAGACGGCGATACGAGGCCGCCATCTTTTGACGACATCTGACCGTGGTCATCACTGTTTGCTATTTAAAGCGACTGTTTTAACCCCTTCACTGCCAACCACCAGTCAAACATATTGGTAGCTCGCAGTCTCATCCGGATCAAAGTTATTTGACACTTAGCAAGTTTTTTTGAAAAAATGCCCAAAACTTAAAACATCATCTTAAAAATGAATAAAATCAAATATTGTGCATGTGCACATGGCGCTGCAGTGAAGTGGTTCAGCATGAAAAGACCATTATTGAAGCTGAGGAATACTGTTCTTTGGTCAGAGATATCAAATATCTTGATAAATGTAGACGTGATATCATGTATTATTCATGAACAATGTGTAGCTTACGAACTTTTGCATTCGTCTGTGATTTTAACATTCTTAAATTAAGTAATACACCAATAGCTTCATCAAATGTTTGCGGGCTAGCAAACAAAACAAATCGAGAACAAAGTATTTTTCTCGACTAAAAGAGCAATCATTTTCAATTATTCTATTACAGGAAACACACAGTTCATCAGATTCAAATGTTACTTTGGGTAAATAATGGTGCATAAACGTTTATCTCAGTTGGAAATATAGTAACGATGAAGCCATGTTATTAAAACAAAATTAAACGCCACATTGCTTATATATACAGATATTTCAACGGGATGTCTTGAAGCTTTCGAACAAGAAATCAATGACAAATTATGAATGTAATAAATGGATATGGACCAAACAATGACGATACAATTATTATAAACATATTAGATAACTTTATAGCGCAAAATTTAGAAACGACATTTATGATTGTTGGAGGGTTTTAAACTTCTAAATGAAACCATCGATAAGAAAAGGGTTTAAAAAATAAACACCCAAACATTAAAAGGACATTAAATTCGATTATGCGGACTTATAGCCTGGTCAACTTATCATCAATTTACATGGCACTCGAACTCAAAACCGACCATACTTTCTAGAATAGACTACTTTCTTATATCTGATTAGCTTGTTAACTTTACAAAACATCCTCCATTATGCCATATTTAAATACAGACAATTCATAAGTGAATATATACTATAAGATTGTATAAAATTTGATTGAGGGCCAGCCGTTTTTACACTTTATTATAGTAAACGAAATAACAGGATAACACCGCGCTTGAGAAAACAACTATCATTACGAATATGCTAGTCCAAATAGCATATGGGAGCGTATAAAGGGCACAATTTAAATTCAAACAATAAAAATGACATATAAATAGCCAAAAACTAGAAAAAGAGAATAAATTACACTTCAGAAATCAAAGAAATGTAAAAACATATCGCATCCAATAAAGATAAAGATGAAATTTAAAAACTTGTGTTCAAGTGCAGATGAAGTTGAACTTCACTAAACGCATTCCCAGATAATCTCATTTAAACTTCATTACTATCAGCATGAAACATAAAACAATGAATGTTTATTGTTATAATTACAGAATATGAATTTGGAATGGCTCTGAAAGATATGAAAAAAATAAAAAAGGTCCGGGTTCTGATGGCATCACCCCACAATAATTCTACAAATTTCCTTGAATATCATTAAGACACTTTTTTAAAATTATAAAACGACTCTTACCAAAACAAAACCAACAACAGAACTTTAGTCTCAAGGACTCATAGCACTTCAAAGATTTAACCCTATGGGTAGAGGGGTTATCTAATGTTAGAGTGTAGGATACTAATCCAGGGGTCTGGGGTTCAAATCCCGGGCTGGGCTGGAATTTTCAGATACGCTTTTAAGTGTCTCCTACCTTCACGAGGCTGGGGAAAAGCCAGAAAAACCTGTTTGTGAAGTTTGAAGTGTCAATCAAAATAGCCAATAGCCTGCTTGTACTTGTTAAACAGATTGTCACTATGTGTCCGAAGCTACATTGCCATGGTTGGAAAAAGCAGAGACGATTCCACAGTTGTGGCGAGAGGCAGTTGGACCGAAAGTGTGTGAGTAGTTTGAGGCTACGGACAGGGCAGGGCATCAGCCGAAATCGACGGAGAGCCATGAGTAGGGGGACTACTGTGGAAAACGAAAAACACGAAAGTGCATGCTGTCTTAAGTACAGAATTGGTCGTGAAAGGAGTACGAAACAAAGCGGCGAGCCAGCGGAGATGATGGTTCGTAACGGGCGAAATATTAGACATGGATGGCTTAGCAGAAAGGAAAAAAAGAATAAAAGATTTGATCCTTTTATCGAACTGGAGATCAATTATTTTGCTGAATATGCATTTCAGAATAGCTACAAATGCTATAATTAACAAATAAAATACTAAATACTCATTTAGATAGTTTGCAATTTGGCTGTATCAAAAAAATATATACATGAGAGAATGTTCGGTTAATATGTGAGGTTTTGGACTATATAGTCGAAACAAACAACCCAGGGATTTAAAACAAAATCAGATTTTGTAAAACTTTTTATACAAAAGACCACGGTTATATGTTTCCATGTCATAGAAATACAAGAAATAAATTGAAACCTTATGAACTGCCAGTGATATGTCAATGCAAAGGTATTATGGCGATGAGGATATATTGAATGACAGGTCAGTGCAAAATAGGAAAAGTGTATCTGTTTCGCCGTTTTACCGATATACCATGGCTTGTTCGAGTGGCTGTTTGTTTTGTAATTGGTGTGTCCTGCAAAACTTTTTTCTTCTTTTACATGCTCCTCTTTTAATGGAGTGGACTAGGTCAATTCACACCAGGATGTATGTCTCCCACTTGCCACCATAACGCATCATTAATTCTTAGAGTTTGAAACCGCCCGACAGATTGAACAACAACCTAACCAGCAGCGTTTCGGAACGAAGTCATTAAAACAACAGTTTATATAATAAATTCCAGTACGGAAACCTCACATCAGAGTTGGTAAAGTCAATATGTATGCAAATTAGACGGAGTTAGGAGTTTCCAAGAAATTTTTAATCTGATTATCGATGTTGGTATATTTGTTGTAATCGTTAAAGCCCTACCATGTTGCTGTATTTGTCGCATGCTTGATGGTTTTACCGTTAAAGTAGTTGTCTTAGAATTGTCTAAGATAAGAGGTACACGGTGTATGAAATGTGTTACTTTATAAAGCTTTCTTTACTTTAAGGTTTTGTGGAAGAAATCCATTCAGATGCGCTTTGTGGCGCTATCAACTACTTGCGCAGCTACACCCAATTCACCTCCTGTCTGCTCCTCACCACCATCAGCATTGAACGATACTTCAAGACATGCAAACCTTACTCTACCGCATTCTCGCCAAAAATGACGATTTATTTATGCATTGGGATTACTCTGGTTTCAAGCTTATTCAATGTTCCAGTTATACCATTATCGATATTTCAAGCTGAAAGCTTTACATGCCGAATGACCACTGTCTACGATGCTGCCAAAACAATGTTCGGTATCACATTAGGAGCGAGTTTCATAGTCATGATCGCTGCTCTTATCGTTATGTACACGAAGGTAAGCTCTGTGTAAAACGTTCACCAGATGTCACTATTTCACAACTTTATCTGAGGCTCAGAAAAGGTGTAACCCAAAGATTAGGTTAAATGTCACATGTCCGGATTTTTCCGGATTTAATATAATCATTCTATAACCAGTGTTCTCAAACTGCAAGCAGCAACGGTCACAATGAGACGCCGTGTTATCACATTGGGATCCAGGCTGTTTGCAAATGTCATCATAGTTTCTTCCGGAACACGCATAAAGGTGAATATTTGCCAAGATCTCCGGATTTTTCATGGTCCAGTGATGGTCACCCTGCATTATTTAAGATTAAGCAGTATTGATTTGACCAATTCAGCTCCAGGATAGCTGCTCAAGCATGGCTAGAAAAACAGAAGGGCACTAAGGTGTAGGGTAAATCGATTGTTTTTTGAAGACAAGGACGACAGGGTGACATATTCCTTAATTAATGCGTTTTTGGAAATCTAAATATGACTCTTAAGCATGAGACAGAGCTCAAGTTTTCAAATAAATTCAGTCTCACTACGCATGGGGAAAAAAGATAATATAACTTTAAAATTTCCAACGCTGTGTCTGTTCAGAGTCGTTATGTTTTCTAACTCTTCGGAACTAATGAACAAACACAAAGTGGTGCTTTTACGATACAGTCGAACTTCAATATGTCGAGCACGCTTAGCTCGAACTCCTGTTTAGCTCGAACTGAAACAAAAGTCCCGGAGAGACAAAATTAAATTCCAAATAGCAAGCAGTATGGCTCCAGATCAGACGCCGAACTACTTATGAACTTTTCATCATATTCTCGACAGGGTGGAGGGTTAGCAGAGAGCTCAGTGTGTAGTTGAAATAAAAGTTATTACCTGATATATGTATTGAGAGTACGATAATGCCACACTGTTTATCATGACATTTGATATATTGTACGATGAGAACTGCGATGTTAGACATTATAGATATCTATAACAGCAACCAATACGTTCGTTTATTCGTTTTACAGAGTTCACCTAATGTATTTTAACATCGGTATTTGATCTAGATTTAGATAAATCAAAATCTACCCTTAAGTTGGTATTGCTTAATTGCATGCATGTATAAAGTTGATTTAGTACATGTTACAAAGAGAATACACTTTGTTATGAGTGAAAACACTAGTATCCATTACTTCTTTATTGAGAGTTCAAACCGACCTGACAGTTTTATTTATAGCACAGAACAAAGAAAATAAGTGATAAACCATAACACATGTATCTCTATACATTTCCTTATATAGATACATTCCTGTTGTCAATAGGAGAGCATTATGTGATAAGAGAATAATGTGTGCTAAAATTATCTCTTCCAGCTCGGTTAAAACGGATAATATCATACTGACAATGTATTTCTGTCAATAATTCGATATAAATACATATAAGTAATACAGATACGTTCGCATACCTAAGTGAATGATTGTACAGTGTTGAAATCGTGTTATATAAGATTTATAATTTTATCATTTAAACCTCACTTTGTACATCATTTTGCCAAAATGATATTTCGCGTTATCATGTGATTTTCATTTATAAATTTACTTCATTTATTATAACGAAGACATATAAATCCGACAATGGTTTCCAAATGATATATTCCAGCCTGTTCTAAATTGTAAGGACTTTACTTTTGCATTGTAAGTGTTGTATGTTGTGTAACTAGTATCGAAAAGTTGATACAGTGAAACCTCGGAAAACCGAACACCCTTGGGACCAGACAAAAAGTTCGGTTTTCCGAGGATTTCGGTTTT
>JAULCE010219965.1:0-11238 GCA_032359355.1 Macoma nasuta | reverse complement strand
TGTGACTGTGCTGATTGGGTGGCTGTTTTGTGTTGTATGTGGTGTGTCCTGCAAGACCTTTCTATCTACTTTTCAAAACAAAACCATCGAAATTCAGAGTATAGTAGGCGTGTAACTTGCATTTTATGAATAATAACATATCACTTGCTTGTTCAAATGGCATTTTTGGACTACAAATATTCAGTCTCTAGTGTACAGTATTAATCAATTTCAAAATTTTGAATTACCTTTTTCGAAAAGGTAAAGATCATATATATATAACAACGTGCAATCCCATACGGCAGTTTTTAATTTCTTATAATGTTTGAATTAAGTTGTTAATACAATCTTATTAAAAAAGTGTAATCAATGATTAAACATCATTTTACATTACGTTGGCTAATAAATTGTCTATTTTTACAGGTTTCGGTTATATTCCCAGCCGGTTCGGTTTCGGTTTAGTATTATATACAAATGGTTCAAAAGTAGTTAAGGACATCTGTATGCTAACACTGCGTTTATGTCTGTATATATATCAGAATTTCTTAACATCACAAAAAGAGGACGTATTTTCGTGGTAAGGCTTTCCGAATAAATCGCCTGTATTAAAAATAATTTAAATTTATAATAAAAAATGATACATAGTTTATGAATCTAAAACGTTTTTAATGTTTTATCTCTTTCGGCGCCGTAGTAGCCTAAATACGTAATGGCAAATAGTGCAGTACCAGATCAGCCGCTGTCTTTCTAAGACGGCGTCTGATCAGGGACTTTACTTTTTGCTATATCAATTAGTCTTATAATAAAGGTATCGGCAGTGTATTTTCATTTAAAAATATTGTTTTCTTTTCGTAAAAATTATTTGATCTGGAACGTGTTGCAGATGACAGTTTGAAAGCCGAAAGGGTAATAGGATTGTACGAACTTATTTAACTCTGAAAGCAAATAGTGCAAAGTTTAAAAAACATGCTCTTTTACTGTTGTGTAATGGCTCGTCCGCCTCAAACGAATCGTAAGCAAATGTTTAGCAACACCGGTACACCTGCAATAGAAAACATTACTGTACTATATCCGTGCTGATCATCATACAACATGCTTTATCATGGTGATAGCACATACTATATAATTAATGGCCCTGTAACTGGCAGACACCAGGCATGAATCAATAAGTTACTTTTGACTTGAAACATGACTTATCACCATAAACATGTAAATATACATTAACATACTTGTACAAATGAGTTTGGCCAAAAATGCTCGCCACATTAGATTCGTACTGCCCCCCTGATATCAAATATATAACCTGTAAGGCCATGCTTGATATCTAAAACAATCCAAACAAGGAGTCATATCCGACTATAGACGAAAACATACTTACATTTATCATGCAAACGACCCAAATGAAGGCGACCACCTATTGTTATATAGACTATTCAAACAATCGGAAACGCAATATACGCTTTATAAATAATGTGATCTAGACCACATAATACTATTGATTGTTTTGAAAAATTGTGTAGGCTAATTTCTCGCTTCTAAATCTCATTGGCAGATTTTATCCGTGTCCAACTCGGTTTTCGATTCCATTTTCAATATAAGTAATTCCCCTGCCGTGTGAAGCCTATAAATGTAGATACGCCATGTGACGTTATAAATATATAGCAGCTGTCCATGAAAACGTGGCAGGAAACAGGCACGAACAGATGCTCAATTACCGACATATATCTAAAACCATACATAAGTAACAGAGGTCTTCCTCCAAGTTTTATTATTAGTGCATGTTTTTAACTGTGGATGAGCTTAACAAAAGCTGTTAGATTAATGGATAAGAGCGTGTCATGGGGCTGATAGATGTTATCTACAAATACAGGATGTCATTTGTCTGCGGACGAAGCCAATCAGTACTCTCTTCTTTGGCTAATAAATGAATATCTTGAATAAAGCATGTCTGATATATTCCGATGGAGCATGCCATGAGCTTATTATTGTACCCACGAGGATATCTGTCTAGGATCATAAATTCATCAACCAGCAAACAGCGTGTCTGGAGTGTTTTTGTTTCAGTGACTACAACAATTAGTTTCATGTGACTTCTACAAATTAAATTAGAGAATATAGTGTTCGATACAAAATATTGGACATAAAAAGTATTGGAATTGTTTTTATTTTCGGTCCATCATATATAGTATTATTTCGCAATAATGCAATGACATTATGTACGCATTGCTTTGTGTGACGTAATTGAATTGTATTGATATTTAATAGGTGTTACCATGTTCGCTGCGATGCACTGCCCTTTCGGCTGCAGTTCAATATGATTGGCGTATGCACCGGTCCAAGTCTCTCAGAAACTATGTGCTGCGAGTGTGGTAGATTTGAACCGCAAGCTCCATACATTTCTAAATCGGTTGAGCCGATTCATTCCGATTCCGATTCCGGTATCAATCTAATAAGTTTCCGACTGTATATTTTTGATATGATATTTTTCTGTTGTAAGTTTCGCACCATTCAACAATCAGATGTTTTGAAAATGCAAACATGTATTTAACCCTGTTCACAATAGACATTTTTTAATCTTTTGTAATATATCACTATTGAAAACCTGTGTGGAAAATGTTTCATGTTCAACAGTGTATTTGATACAATGTAAATCAAAACTTTCTTGATGTCTAGATATTGATAAATTTTCATAAGAGTATTTCATTGTGGATAAGACTAGTATAGAGCATCATTTAATGGGTTAATTGAAGCCTTTGGATTGTGTAGGGATAATTGGGTGATTATTGCAAACAAATGTCAATAATGTGTCATTTAATTTCAATTTTCATTGTCAGTTTTAATGCTCAGTGCTATTATGTTTTTATGCTATGTACTCGAAAAGCTTTTTAATGATTGTGTGTTTGTAAAACAAGTACAGTTTCATAGTAATATTACATTGCTGATTTTAATATTGTCTTTCCTCCGAGCTATATATTTTGAAAATACAGATCTATTTTGCTTAAAATTTGATCGTCGTTTCGTTACAATTCTTTTCTTTAAAAATAAGAAATTGTCTTGCATATATGTGAGCATATAAACGTAATAAGGCTAAGATTAACTTAAGGTTAAAGTTGAGTCAAGGGATTCACATATACCTCTACTTTAGCAAAGTGTTGATACCCACTTTCATTCATTGACAATGGCGTCTCCCTTCGGTTAACCATTATCTCCACGTAATTTATAGACTTATTTTCATCGCGATAATTTGATGAAAAAATATAAATGTATATAAATGCTTATTATACTGCAAAGAAAAATCCTCTATTATGATTGGTCAATCCGCCCGGAACGTAAATTGATGTACGGCAGCAGCCGTGTACACATTCATATTCCCCGTGGGGAGCCTCATGTTAAACAGTGTCGCTTACCCACGTCACATAGGATTTTTCACAAGTTAGCTACTAAAACAATATTCCAAGCCCATGTAAAATGTAATCCACGTTATAAATAATATTTTAAAGAACGTTGTACGACTTAACACCGTGAATTATTGTTTTTTTGTCGAATAAACCGGGACTTGGAACACCGTGTCATAACAATTGGTAAACAACTCGGGTGCGCATGCAATATTGGGGCGCCTTAGAGGGGTTCTGCTGCGTAGGACAAAACCAGGAGTGATATAGATAAGAAA
This sequence comes from Macoma nasuta, assembly GCA_032359355.1. Classification (NCBI taxonomy): domain Eukaryota; kingdom Metazoa; phylum Mollusca; class Bivalvia; order Cardiida; family Tellinidae; genus Macoma; species Macoma nasuta. Next base: position 7,589 of record JAULCE010219965.1, on the reverse strand, counting down.
CGTGTAGTTTGATGAAAAATATAGAAAAACACTATTAAAACATTTGCAGTATAATAAATTCGTTATACAGTTCCTTGACTGGGTACATGACGATTTAATCCCGGCTGGTAAAACCATGTTCACCCTCGCCTTACGGCTCGGTTGACACGATTTTCCCCAGCCAGGAATAAATCGTCATGTACCCTGTCAAGAAACTGTATAACTAATAATGTACATGCTAAAGAATGAAATAAATTTTTTTGTATTTTAGTAAAACAATGCAGAATTTGTTTTATTCTTTTGCCGAGCAAATGTTTCATTTAATACAATTTAACCAATAGTCATCTGCTACAGACCCACTAATATGCAACTCGATGGAGTGTCAATGTATCGCCAAAATGCTCTTATTCGTTTGACGCTTTTACCCGAAAGCTACTTGAAAACTAGTCGACTAGGTCAGATTCTTATAAATATTATGAACATCTAGGCCAACGAATAATGCCTTTTTTTGAATTGTATTGACACCATTGTAAAAAATAGAGCATTTGCTCAGTATTTAGGTATATATGTCATTTTTTACAAAAGTTACAAATGTCATCAGACAGTTATAGAAAAGGGTAAAATCTGATGTGCAAATATGGGTTATTCGCTGACATTCTGAGCTACATTTTGTCAACTGTGATTTTCAGACAGCTGAATTCAAACTGTAGCTGAGTATTTAGGCAAAACTCGGATTTCAAAAACAAGTTAAGCATGTGTGTTCAGACAAATTATTATCTTATATTCATTACAGACCAATTGTATACTATTCTTGATATTTAAATAACGACATGTGACTGACAAATAGTCAGTTGAATAGATGGTTTTAAAGTGCTAAGGAAAACATGTCAAACTGATTGTGTTTTTTTTGTATTTGTGGTGCCTTTTAAATAATTCACTATTTAAGTTTTCAAGATGAAATTTCTTTTTTTCTCTGTTAAACATTAAACATAAGGATGTTAGAAAACAAAAAGGTATTGTCTAAGGATTGCGGATTCTATTCAATAAAACTGAATTATCTGTAGGCTGACTTTCATTTTATTACAATTAATATAGACAGTATTCTGAATATATCTAAGAATGTGCCATTGTTACCTAATTTGATACTTAGATACTGCTTCCCTAAATTTTGCTGAAAGGATCACAATAAATACAGGAAATCGTTTCTTCCTGATACTCTCCTATATTTCTTTGTGATAAAATGATAATTTTTACTTTCTTTTCACAAGAATAACTCAGATAATGCATCACACAAACCAAAAGTAACTACATTGTATACTGTAGTGTTTTTTTTTAATTTTGACCGAGAGATGTCCTTTGCTTCATTTTTTAACTAATACTAACTATAGTTACGAATGCCGATATTTTCATCATCAATATATTTGGCCTCATATAAAAAATATATCGATAATTGTTTTGAGCATAAATGTATAAGGAACTTCGATCGTAGAAAGAGAAGACAATAAATAGTATGGGGATAACGATATCCAGTGTTTCTTTTTTAATTTTAGTATATTCAAAACGAGCCCTGTGGTTTAAATATAACCTGAAAAGTGCTTTTTTTAATAAGTCCTAAACTCATCTAAAAGACTGTTCCTTCGCTACACTATTTTATAGCTAATGTTTTGCCGCTGACAACTCAGTTGCTCATCACAATACCACCTCTTTCACCACTCGCTCACGTCTGACACGATCTGTATCATCCCTGACACCTTCCATGTAGGTTCACGGCCAACTTGAGACCACACTAGTGATGATAAACAATATAGACCAACACATATTGTGAACATTTTTCCTGTCTATTCGAACACGGTTGCACTCATCAATTCAAATTTACAAATAAACTTTACCAAATACAATTTGACAACAATATCCTAAATATTGATAATTGGAGAATGTAGTTATCTGGTATATTTGTGAATATAGGATGAAGTAAAGTACTCGTCGCAGAATTCCTGTACACAAGGTGGCCATAGCACATGGTTTCTCTTGTCACTTTTGTCATACGTCAAGTAGTTTTGAAGGAAGACACCGCTCGATTCATGTTTTGGAAGTGCAATTAGTAATTCATTTCACAACAAATTTTAATGACATGCGCCGCAGTTGGAGGAATAAGTGTTTAGATATGCATATACATCAAAGTGTTTGCCATCAGTCCAATAGTTGCTTTTCTTCCGAAAACGTGAACACTATGAATTATCGGAAAGCCTCTGCGGCAAGCAATGTTAGTTTTCACATTTTGGGGAAAACTATTCTACACTGGTGGCAAACAGATTAAGGAATGCGCATTTACATTTACGTCTTCGACTGCGATGGTATCAACATTGAGTTTGAAAAAGATAAAAACGCCACTTCAAAAAGTCATTTAAACGGTGTTGTTACTTGACGGTGTAACAAAAGTGACAATTGAAACCACGTAGTATGGCCACCTTTTACAGGGTTAAACTCAAAGTCTTTCTGAATCATTTTAACTAAACTACCACAGCATGTTAACGCCCTAACAGAGCGATATTGACGGACCAGAGCTAAACCAGTGTTTATTTATAATCAAACACATGAACACTTGTATTCAAAATTCGACCTCTTAGTTAAAACATAACTTAATGATTAATTAAAAGAAAAGGAGTTTGACAAACAATTATATTTACCGAAAATCAACTGCATATTAAATTGGATATGTATGCATAACAGAAACTGAATAATCTTTCTGAGTGATGTCTTGATTGTGTTCAAGAATATATGATTGTTTTACTACATACATCATATCGGAGTCACAATAGGTTGTCCTCTAAGTATCTAAACAACATATATAACCGTTCATGTATTTAAACATTTGAAAATTATATATTACAGCAACTTTGTATATGTTGTATACAGTTGATGTTCATGTCATATCATCACTAACTATATTGTAAATGATAGCTTTTTAGCAAACACATAAGGCACAGATTATGAAAATTAAAGATGACATTTAATCTTGTTATTCACTGATTGTCCATATCGGTTGATATTTTTTCACTGTATATAACGGTTTATGTATTGATATATGTGAAACTATATAATTACGCAACATTGTATAGGTTGATATGCTATCTTTCTGTCATTGCATGACTAACTATATTGTAAATGCTAGCGTTTGAGCACAGATCATGAAGACTTAAGATGTCATTGAATCTAGTTCTACACTGAGTGTCTATATATATCGGTTGATAGTTCCCATATGAGTGTAAATTGATGAATATTTACCGAATAACAAATAGTAAAATCTTTATGTTGATTTATTCTTTCGATCACACACTAAATAATAGTGTGGATATCAATCAGACATGTTAAGATTTTTTTACTGATTTACTTAAATGTAATTTAAAGTACTTTTGTATATTTTGCGTTTTCGGACTGGTCTGCCTGTAGTATTTAACCGCCATAACACTATCAGCAAACCGGAGCGAAACCTATAAAACCGACTTTATAATAGTTTAACTTCTGTCACACAGATGGCGTTTTGAAATACACTTCATTAGAAACAAAATCCCAAAAGTATTTTGTAGTTTCTCAATTATTGTATCCGATAATTAATATGTAGTAAAATGTCAAGTTGTGTTAATTTCAATCCATTTGAAACTTTATTTCTAATAACACAGCGGCGACCTCCTGAGGAAATTTAACAATTGCAAATATTGCGCTCTGCAGGTCTATGAATTATGATATGCGTTATCCTTAGCACTCTAAAAACATTCCGTCTGGAAATAAAATACGTTTGCAGTGGAATGATTTGAAGATGTTCCTGCCTTATCACCGTTTTGATGAAGCACGTTGGATCAAACGTTAAATAATAATGAGCTGCCGTTTTACTAGGCGTCTCATAAGGGCACACACTATCCGTGTAAGTCTTCAGCAACTAAGACCGTTGATGCCGGAGACGCATTTTAATCGTTATAACAAAACATCATTGTTACACTGTCAAATAAAATGCCATACATGGTATGTAAGAAGGTACTGGTCACGTGACTTATGAATAGACGCGTTTTAGATCAAGGGAAATACAATCAAGGATATTAGCAGATTGTGTGAGGTAAACACACATTTTTTAACTGCGAATGGAATATCTTGTTAGATGAAACTGTTATAATGAGCTCGTGGCATAATGGAATAAAAGGAAAGGAAAAAAAGAAAGAAAAGTAGTGACAGCAGTGAACTTCAAAGCAATTCGTCCCGCGTCGCAAGTTATCTGGTGGCCCATGAGGTTAGTGATATAAATTGCATCATAAAGTAAATCCTAAAACAAAGTAATTATGTATGGTACACTGATGTAAATGACAGTATAAGTATCGAAAGTCAAGGGGCTGATACTTCATCATCGTCTGTGTTCGACAATATAGAATCCAATATGACGACGGGGTAAGGCGGAGACGAGAAACCATTGCATCAGTGATGTTATGACAGTGTTGAAAGCCGTGAATTCTAAAATCGAGACAATAGAAAAGAAACTCGAAATACTTGATAGTATAGAGAAAAAGGTTGACAAGTTCAACGGTGAACTTGAACGTCTATGGTCATTCATTCCGACCATCACAAAAAGGAAAAAGACAGACTGTTTAGAAGAAAAAAACAGGTTAGATTCTAGGGATTTTGCTATCGGTTTATTGGCAGATAAAGTCACAGAAAAGCAAATTATAGCACACAAAGCAAAAGAAGAATTCAGTCACAGTCAATGAAAAATAATCTTGTTTTCTCAAACATCCCAGAGGATATCCAAGAATCAGTGGAAGCTACCGAGGAGAAACTCAAAACATTTCTATTTGAGAAACTGAAAATGGCAAGCGATATCGTGAACGAAATTAAGATTGAAAAAGTGCATCGAATAGGCCGCAAATTCGGTGAAAACACATGCAGAAACATCGTTGCCAATTTCTGCTATTTCAAGGACAGAGAAAAAGGGTGAAGAAAGAACGAAAACATCTCACAGGAACCAACCACTTCATTTTGGAGCAATTCCTAAAAGACATTGCAGATAAACGCAACAGACTGGTACCAAAAATGATTAAGGCGCGAAAATTGGACCTCATACGACACGCTGTACATTGACGGACGACCGGTGAATGACGAGTAAGTGTATAGTTTAGATCAGCTAAAAGTGTGTTCCTGGAACTGTACTTAGTTAAACAGTGCAAACTAGATTCATCTGAGTTCACTGAAGTATGTACAAACAATAATATTATACTTATATACGAGGCATTTACAAATAAAAATAGTAACATTGATATTCAGGGATTAAAAAGTAGATAAGAAGGTCTTGCGGGACATACTACATACAAAACAAACAGCCAACCGAACAGCACAGAAACGAGTACTTTCTCAACACAGTCATACACGCGCGCACATACACACACACACACATACACGCGAGCCCAAACACATGCTACATATAGGAGACACACATTGACACAAAACAGATATAAATCTAGGGTGAAGATAGGAATACCGCCTTGGAACGGTCAGCGGCAAACACGCCACTAGGGGTTTAAATCATTTAACTTTTATAGACATTTCCAGTATAGATGAGCGAGGCGGCATAGAGGCGGTGTTGTAGTGTATATCAGAAACAATATTTCTAAAGGCATTTCAGTCTAACGAAACCAAAATACAATAATTTTGTTGAAATTAGATAAAACTTTTTTTTAAGCTGGACGAGGACGCATTTGTGTGTCGCGTTTACATTAGAGGCAAAAAATTCGCCAATGTATAATATTGAAAATGTTGACCTCTGGGACGGGCCTCTCAAGATGTATTGTCTAATATACAAGGCGCAAAAATACTTGACATGTGTAAGTCTAATACTTTACGTATAGACAATGTTTGATTAGGCCAGTATTAGGCGATAAGTTCGTCTACTATGTATTACTTACTACTACATGAACGATATTTTAAGTATGTGAGCACGTTTAACGTAGGCGAGTTTAGTCAATGGCCTGATCACGCACCACTAGTGTTTTCCTAGTCGTGTAAGAAGCCCGAAGCTATAACTGAAAATCGTAATTTTACTTCTTAAAAATGGGACAACGAACAACGATTCCTATAAAGAAGGACTTTAATCCCTAAATTACCAGAATTAAATCGAGCTACGTTCAACCTTAATTGTACTGACCAACCATTTGTAAATAGTTGTGTCACTGATATAGTATCGTTAATACAGTCTAGACTTGATCCACCGTTTTCTAAATATGTAAATGTTGAAAACAATATTCCTAGAAAAAATACGACTGGTTTGATAACAACTGCCATCAAGCAAAAATATAATATAGTAATATTCATAATGAAAATGAAAATGCGAAGGCATTTTGTGCAGATTTTGATTTTGATAATATGAAATTTAAATACAAAAATAACGTAAGCTGAAATTGAAGCAGAGGTTAATAAATTAAAACACGGAAAATCTATTGATGGAGATTTTCTAATATATTATTATATCATAGAATCTATTGATATAATTCGTTCTCACTTGTGTGCATTTCTTAACACCATTTTAACCAAATTAACCAAAAATCTCATACTTATTTTTCCAAAAAACTACAGATTATAAGACACAGAGTGCTTGTCGATTAGACCATGTACAGTAAGGCCTATACTATGTCTGTATTTAGGCTGTATGTTATTATTTCAATCAGTAGAATATAAGACCAGCCTTCGTGACACCGTTCTCATGTTTGTTTTCTAGCATATTGCAAATATTTCTTTGCTCTACCACTAGAAACAAACATTATATTGTATGTAATGCATTATTGTCCAAACAAGAACACATCGTGATCTTCATTTTTTTGAATATTTATATGCTAGTTTATCTAATCGATAATATGTGTTAAACAATACAAATACAATTACAAATAAAATACAATATTTCTACATGCAAAGCTTAAGTCTTTAATATAAGCGTAACGTTCCCTTCATTGTTCATAACACTGGTAGTTTCTTTTCATATTGGCACGTAAAATGCTTAATTTTGTAGTTTGGCCTTTTTACAACTACTTCATTTTTGGTTCAATATTGATAAAGTAAAAGTGCTATTGTGTGATTGAGAAATACATGCTGTAAATATAAGCAATTATTAACAGACTGTCATTTCATCGTTGGCTAGCGTCTTGCTCCCACAAAGTGCATCCTTATTTTTTTAAAATTAACATTCGTGTGTGAGGGATCATAAATTACTCGTGGCTGAGATACCCTGAAACGTAATATACGTTATTGCAAAATAGTGAGGACTTTGAACAGACGCTACTTTATACGACGGCATCTGATCTGTGACTCCACTTGTTTGCAACGTCGGTTTTAGTCGCCTATGGCGGTTAAATGGTTAATAAACTGTTCGAATGCTTTTCCTTCCCTTTTTAGGTAGCGTGTCGCAAGCAAGATTGAAACAACATGCAAAATGACATTTTTCGATCTGTGTGAAGGAGTCACTGTATTATAATACACTGAACAATTTTAAAAACGCACCATTTGTGCGATCCCTTTTTTGAGGCCCTATTCTACATAATCTCGAACAGTTTTGTTTATATGACATGCTACGTTCATAA
>JAULCE010219964.1:0-18340 GCA_032359355.1 Macoma nasuta | reverse complement strand
GTATTACGCTTTATGGGACATGACTGCTTATATATACAGTTTTGACCAAGACAAGTTAATAAAGAAACTTGGACTGATCTTAAATTGTATGTAACATTGTTAATATACTAGTTGAAGATCTGTGAGCAACAGACGCCAGCAAGTAAATCACTCAACTGTTTCGACTGCTGTTGTTGCTTCATCTCATTTAACAATTAATAATGATAATGGTATTGAACAATATGTAAAAAATACAATAATCATCACAATTTTAACAATAAATAAAAAAATAATTATTATCATTATAAAGATATAAAATTAAATGTTACATTTTTATCTTATAATTAAGTTGCATTTTATGTTATAAATAAAGTTATATTTATAAATCACATATTAATTACTAAAGTATATTAGATGCATATCGATTGTTATAATCACCAGCAATTGTATTATTAATACTGTACATTTGTCACAACCAAGTTTGACAAATTTATATCAGGATATACATGTGACCAACTGGAAGTCAACACTTCTAAAAGTGATGCGTCTGGTCTCAAACTAGCTTAACCAAGAGACGCTCTTTCACAAAACAGCCTCTTATCTGTAATATCTGGTGGAATAGTCTACCACCACTCTGCTCGCCACTACTTCCTGTTTGATTAGTTTTTAGTTGTTTTAAATACTGTCCATTGAGAAATTTAGCGAGGAGAAAGGTTTCCGCGAACATGGACAGACGTTGGAAATTCAAAATAGGAAGGAATACGTTATACGAACATTTTAGTTTGTAGTGTTCTGCTAGTTCATATTTGAAGTTAAACTGGTATTATTGTTGGATGGATTTCTGGTGATAAAGACGTGTAAATAAACGAATCGGACTTAAACGAAATAGTTTCTTGATTTACACTGTACCACACTCACACAAAGGGGTGCACGTTTTTTATGTCAGAACTGTAACTCTCGCAAAAAGAATGCAGACAAAGTCAAAACATATGTGTATGAGTTCACAAATTGTTGAAGATCAATGATAAATACCTTTGACAGAGCATACTCCAATTTACCCATCATATTGAAAGGCCAATTTAAATAAAAACTGATAACCAACATAACTAGAACTATCGCTAAAGGTGACGATCCCCATGGGTAAGAGCAAGGGGCAATATTGAGTCACTGATACGGAAAACCACTAGCACTGGTTTACTGTACTCTTTATCATAAAAAATAATATATTTGATTTTTTTTAAAACATTACAAACTCGCAAACATAAAACAGTTGTAAGTTGCTTAAAGGGTATATAAAGACCTGCAAGGATATTCGTCGTACACTAGGTATTGTGTATACGGTAGACTAACAAGTTGCCGCGTCGGACACGTTACGTATGAGCTGGGTCCACACTGTTTTTAATGCCTTTAAGTTGTTGATTGTACAGCGTATGCATATATTATTCCTGATTTTCGAAATGTTATTAGACCGGAGTCAAACAAGATTATGTAAACAGAGAATGTACTGTGTGTTTGTTTCTGCAACATAAGATAAAACCCTGCAAATCCTTCAACAATTCGTTTTTCAATGCCGTTTAGCATATATCGCTGTTCATAATTATCATGTTTTACAGATATGGGTGGGAAAACAACTTGACGTTTATCTTGCCACCGGCAAAAAACCCTTTCCAATACCCAAATATCATCAGCTTGCATGAGTCCCTGAACAAAAACAACACGTTACCGCCCCCGCCGGGAAAACAATATGAACTGTTGTGTAATCACGTGATCTATGGCCGGGAGGCATTCCGAAAATATATGCCGAGTGACACGTTGTATGTGGGAATTATAAGAGAGCCATATGAGATGTTCAAATCAACGTTGAACTACATACGCCCCGGTTACATCTTTAACAAAATCAAAGCCAAGATTCCGGCGTCGACCTACCTCCAGGAGCCTAGCAAGTACGAACCAGTACGGCCAGTAACTTCATTCACCAACAACAGAATGGCGGTTGAATTCGGCTGCCCAAATGAACTATTGACAACCTTTAACAAAAGTATGCTGAGTAAGTTTATCGAAGATGTCAACACAGATTTTGGATTGGTGATCGTAACCGAAATGTTCACAGAATCAATCGTCTTGATGCGTCGGTATTTAAACTGGTCCACAAAGGACATATTGTTTCTTGACAAGAACGTGGCTAGAAACAAGAACGAGACGGCTTTGGTCGGCCCATTTGATCGCCAGATCTACAAAAAGTGGGCTAAAGTGGATTTTGCTTTATATGAACACTTTTTCCGAAGACTCAGGGAACAAACCAGGAGAGAGGGGGTAGACTTTGACGATGAACTGCTTCATTTTAATGAAGTGCAGAAAATGGTAAGAGAATTTTGTAAGAGTTCCGGTACTTTAAAAAACACGGAGCTAGTTGTTCCAAAGTCAAATTGGAGTGACCGGTTTCAAGTGACAAACCAATACTGTGACCTGCTTAAAAAACCTGAAATTAGGTTTGTTACAGACATCCGCGAAAAACAGTATGGTTCACGTGATATATAACTGTGTCTATTATAGGAGGCGGATCGTTCCCCACTGTACTGAATTTCAAGATGTTGACTTGACAGTTCGAGGTACCATGTTGAAAACTCAAGGCTATATCTTGATTCTTTTAAATTAACATCATGAACTTTGAAGACACGTTCTTAAATATTCATAATAGAAACTTGAAACATCAAGCTGTTAACTTAGAAATTCAAGGATAATGTTTTTGAAAATTCCAGATAATCTTGAAAGTACACGATAGTGTTTTGAATGATCAAGTTAGTAATAAATATTGTATCTTTTCTAATATTGAATAAAGAATAATAAATCGTCCAGATAGTAACTTGAGCATTAAATACACTGTGTTGAAAATCTAAGTAATTATCTTTAAATTCAAGTTGCTATCTTGAATTTTCTACTTTTGTGCTTCTGTATACCCATGATTGGCGATACGGTAAACAACCGATAGAGTCTTAAGTTTTTCTGAAAGGATAAGCGTCAGCAAAATACAATTGGGTTTAATCTGAAAGAGTATTATCCTTTTTTTATTCCCCGAATTAATAGTGACTTTTTTGATAAATAATACCGTACGTTGTGGTCCCGATAGCGACCACGGAGGCAATTATTGTTTACTTGTATGACGTCAGAGCTTCCATCGCCATCTTTGGATAGCGAGATTTGAACCAAGTGAATGTCTGCAAACTTTATAATTCAGTTAGATGTTTTAATCTAAGCACTTTTATTAGAATTGAATAAGGAGGTAGCTATGTTGATTCTCAGTATTCGGTAGAAGATATTTCGTAGATTAATGGGGGATCTTCTACTCACTAAACTTTTCATATGAGAGCAGGCAATAAGAACAAGGGATTTGTATTCCAGTGCAAAACGACTTCCTTAAATATTTCTTCGGTCAATATTGAGATTATTTAATGAAAAATATGTATCGTTATAAACCTGTACTTTTCGACGCATGGTCCAGAGATTAAATCCTAGTTGATATCTCGGGCACATTTGACTAATACCGTGACAAATCCTCGTTTGAGTGTTTTCGAATAGAAAATATCTGCGATTCGTTCACTTCAGATGCGAGGGAACACTCATAATCGTCCTCGCAGACAAATATAATATTAATTATACAGTTTCTTGACAGTGTACATGACGATTTATTACCGGCTGAGGAAAATCATGTCACCCGAGCCGTTAGGCGAGGGTGTACATGATTTTATCAGCCGGGAATAAATCCTCATGTATCCTGTTAAGAAACTGTACAACGAATTTATCATACTGCAAAGGTTTTAATCGTGTTTTTTCATATGTTTAATCAAATTACACGCTTCTTCTCTATATCTCTCCTGGTTTTCCCAGTGTCAGCAAATTCCCCCTTAAGCACCCCAATATTGCACGCGCAACCGAGATATGACGTCAAAATTGTTAACAAGTTGTTATGACACCGTGTTCAAAGTCCTTTTTTTCGGCAAAAAATCCCATAATTCACGGTGTAAAGTCATACAACTTTCTTTTAACTCTTCCTTATGACTCGTATAGCATTTTACATGTGCTTGTTAAATATTGTTTAGCAGCTTAGTTATGAAAATTCCAAAGTGAAGAGTTAAAGCGACATTCTGCCCTTTTTGTTTGACGTGGGGCTCCCCAAGGGGGAATACTCATGTACACGGCTGCTCATAGGGAACATGCATTGATGTTCCGGGTTTATTGACAAATCATATTAAAGGATTTTTCTTTGCAGTATAATAATATCCCATGTGTATTTATCCTGAACTAAACTTAGAATTTCACAAATAGAGACATCATTTTGATAAGCGTGATTTACTCTTTTCTCGCCGCCGAACTCGACAACAGCCGGCAGTTTTCATTGGTTCTGTTCTCTGTATTACTATCTGCGGAAGCTTAACCATGCATGGCATCATTTTCCTTTGAAACGTTGTATACCAAACTGTTTAAGTCTCAAGGTGTGATCTAATTCTTCCCGACAAAGCTACCCTTTTTACTCACTTAGTAGTTTTACGTCTTAGATGATGCCTGCTCTTTACCTGTCATGGTTTTTCCTTTCCGCTTATTTATTTTCCAAATACAATAATATCTTACATATTGGCTCCTAAAATGTCATGCTTTCTGTTGCAGTCATAGCCATATTTAAGTACTTTTTTCCGTTTCTTAACCACCTTGAAACATAACCAAGTAAGACACAAACACGTTTGTTTTATTAAGTAGTGCGTCTGAAACTCAAATAATGACATTTTGTGTAGCTTTTCCTATGTCACTACAACCTGAAGCGACTCAAACATTTGAAATTAGGTAGAAGGATTTTTCATGCCAATGAGTTCAAAATGAGATCGCACAATTTATATCAATATACTTTCGTCTCGAAAGTGTAGATACGATTGGTAAATAGTTAAATAGAATGCTTTGATCACTTGTGAAACAGCGCCAGACAGCGCCAGACTTTTTCGGAATTGTTATTCTGAAACAGACAGAGTTCGAAACAGAAAGCGATAAGAACGGCCGATATACAAGTATAAATAGGGATTATGTGGTTGAATAACTAGGAACTTTCAATTATTATATATTTCGACAATATGGTCTCAAGATGCTAGAAATCCACTTTTATAAAGGGACATTCTTTATTCTGAATAGTTGACTTAGTAAATGGGTTGAAGGTAATAATATTATCGTTGACAAGCAAAACGGGTTTAGACAGGAACAAAGCATTAAGGCCATTTATCTTCAGCTACCAACATAATTGGGTCTAGATAGTTATTATATCGTTCTTTCTACTGCGCTTTCATTGACTGCTAAAAAGCATACGACTTTATAAACCGTGCCCTCCTTTTGAAGAACATCTTTGGTGTTGTCATTAGAGGAAAAATGTTAACGGTTGTAACATCTTTATATGCTTCTGTTTCTTCATGTGTAAGAGTAAATTATATGTATTACGACTAGTTCGATGTTAAACCTGGTTTACGTCAGGATTGCGTTTAATCTCCTCTTGTTTATCTTTTTTATAAATGACAATTTGTGTCAAATGCGGAAATGACAAAGTATGTATTTTTTAAACTCTGGTGCTATTGCTTTACGAACTGAAAACGATCGAGATATATAATGCTTATTAAACGCTGTCAATTGTTGGTATTGCACAAATGTCATGAATATTAATGGTTACAAAAGTCAGGTCGTTCATTTCCGCCCACCGTCTGTTCAGAAACACGAACGGAGTTTCATCTTGGTAACGAGAGTCTCAAAGAAGTTGATAGGTAAAAGTATTTAGGCTACGTATTACAAGAGTATCTTGACTGTGAAGTTACAGCTAAGGCGGTCATCCACAGAGCTAGTAGAGCTTTAGGTCTGATTATTGCTACTTGTAAAAGTATCAGTGACGTCCCTCATAATGTATTTACACACCTGTATGAAGCCAATGTTTTGCCTACTATTAAAATTAAATGGTGCATCAATTCAAAGTACATCTTACTCATGTTTAAATGCAGTGTAATATTGGACAGTGCGATTCTTTCTCGAGGCACACCAAATTCTGCCGTCGTTGGGGAAATTATCTGATAAACGCCGAATGTCAAACCATGGAAATATGTCTGTATGTATCGGGTAAGACTATCTGATATGGGCAATTATCGAGTCAATAAGAGAACTGCACTATTGGCCAACTGTTGAAAAGAGCTTGTTTCGATGTTGTTCGGGTGGCTGTTTGTTTGTATGTGGTGTGTCCTGCAAGACCTTCTTTTCTACTTATTTTATTCACTCTGTAAACACGCGCCTGTTTTTTGTTTACCTTGAGCAGTTTAATGACATGGTTTTTATATTACTAAATAAACATTGTAGTATATAAATGAGTTAGCTCTTCATTCTAATTTTGTGTATAGAGTGACAACAGTCTCTTAATTGTCACAGGACAACCAGAACGTGGAGGCAATAATTAACGCACGTAGCGCCTATTACATGCAGATTTCAATTTCGAACAGTACTGTAAAATCATTATGCCTCCACGACATATAGCAGCGTTTAGTAAATTTTCGTTTTGGGGTAGCTCCTTTAAAAAAAAAGACCGGGTGATACACAGGCTTAGCGATCAATGACAGTAAATATTCTTTCTGTGACAAGCATAATAGAATGTCAACTTTACAGTTATTTAAGAGAAACTTTGTTTAATAGGGTATGTGTTCTTGATTATAATTTTTGAACGTTTCAAAAAAAGCAAAAAATAGTATATTTTTTCGCTTATCCAGTTATGATAAGGGTTGGCCCCAAAACGTGTCTACATATTCTACAACGTATGGCTTTCTATTTATGTAAATAATGTACCGGTGCTACTCAGTAACTGATTTTCATCGAGCAGTTAACAGTTTGTTATTGTAATAAGTGTTAACATTGTTTTAATGCGCTTTCTATACTGTGTATCTTTTATATACAGTCTCTTTTAATCAGTTTATCCAAAATCTAATTGGGGTTATATTCGATTGCTTAAAAACCCAAACTCGGGGGCTTGTTTGACCGATAATATGTATCAAATTCTAGTAATTATTTGAATTTCAAGTGCTTTTTTTAACAAACAAACATTTAATTCAGATGAAAAAATATGTATGAAAGATTAAAAGAGGCTCTATCTACCTTTAGGTCGGAAATGTATATAGTACAATATTTGCTTTATGTGTGTATGCATATAATCACGAAAGTCTTTTGAATTCTATAATGAATAGCATGGTTTCGTGTAACTGAAAATAAACGTTATGATGGATATATTGTTGTACATGTAACCATGATGAGACTGTAATAAAGATACTACTATAACAGAGTTGTCATTCATTTGATCACATTGTTATCTTGATATATATATCATTTGTTTACAAGGTTTTTATTCTAAATAATGCATGGTGCCATTATTATTCAACCTTTGTTTCCTATTACGGCATCGCACCAATGTGTAAACCCGTTCAGCCGATGATGTTTAACCCTTTCACCGCCGCAGTTGCCTAAATGCGCCATTGAAAAAAGTGCAGTGCCAGATCTGACGCCGCTTTATAAGGCGGCGTATGATCTGGAACTTCACTATTTTGTAACAAATATTAGTCCCTTGCTAACAATTTCGGAATATACAACAAATATTTAATCGTCTCTGCGATTTATTCCGCTAAAATATTTTATCTGAAAGTAGTTCCAACCGACAATTTTAAATTTGGGATAATGCATTGTCGAAATAGGGTTTGTATTGTTAGGAACTTGTATTGTGTTCATGTATATATTAGGAAAACAGTGTAGAGCCTGATTGTACACTGCATTTTAAATGCGGTGTCGTATCCTGGTGTATACTGTTTGCAATGTTATAAGGGCCCTTTATTCTGCTGACGACCCCGAATGTTTCATAGGCAGACACAATATCAGTGCAGTGACAATAAAAATGAATGAGGTATCCAATGTTGAAGTTTTGAGTTTGAGCACAGCACGATTTCGACTCGAGACGCTTTGTGAAACCGGACCAGTCACTTCATCTCTAATTCGGCGTTAAGGTACATCGAGTCTGGAAGCGGCGGGTTCCCGGTGTTCTGTGTTTGCTTTGCCTCAACCTGGTCGGATAGACTGGTACCAGCGACTTCCGGCATCGAACTACCTTAAGTCAGAAGAAGGTTTCCGTTCACGTTTATAGTAAAGCTAGTTAACCCGTAGCCCGCCGTTAAAATTGTCGGCTGCTAAAATTGTCGTCTGCTACAATTTTATATATTGTTGGATTTACTTAAAAATTGGTGAAACTTTTGTCTGAGAGTCAAACAGCTTGAATCCCGACCAGACGCCGAGTTACAAGGCGTTTGATCCGGATCCAAGCTGTTGGAAAAATCACCAAGGTTGTGAATGGCGGGCTTAGGGTTAATAGTATCAATGTTTTCTGTATTTAGAGTTCTTAATTAAGTCTTTTTCCATCTACTTGCAATCGTGAGTAGTCTAGTAACCCGGCATCTGATCGATATCATGAAACAAGTATCAAACGGATATGTAATGACATTCCATGTACATAGACATTCCCTGGCATTCGCAATCGCTTCCTAACGCAGTACATTATTTTTACGATTGATATGCTAGAAATAATAATATCCATTACCTTTCCATTTGCCGATTTTACAGATGTTAGATTATAACAAAGGTAAATGCTCCATTTCCCACAATGTTTAATGGTATCTTTCAGCAGCGGAGTAACTGTGTTTACGAGGATCATCGGATAAATAGCGTGACTGGTTCTGCAGCATGAAAACTACTATAGATATCGGTTAATGTGAATATCAATATGAAAGAGGTACTCTTTGTTTATAAAATGTTTGCTTCTACACTTAAGAAAAATGCCTTTGTCTTGTTGCTAAGCAACCGAAGATTGCATGTATGGCGAAAGTGGCCAGCTATCTGGCATTTTAACAAACTATATGCGGTATATTGCTGAGCACTAAGCAAGTTCTTATATATAAATATGCTTTACTGGTACTGAAATACTATAAGCATATATTGGCATTACAGTGGTTGTTATCGCAACTAAAAAAAAGAGTCGAAGAAAATGAGTGTTGCCTAGCAACGAAAGCATGTCCATTTTCATACAAAATAAGACATATACATTCTATTGTTGCTTAGCAACAGAAAATAAATAAGTTATTCATGTAAAATGTAACTCTATCGGACGTGTCAAATATTTGTTAGTCACAAAATAGTATATGTCACCTTTTTAGAAAATATGACCAATTATGTTTAGAGCATTTTGATAAGCAAACATGATGAGGATTTTGAATAGAAATAATTGCATTTTTAGGACTTAATATTGTTATAAAATTTGATAAAATAATTATTATGTGGCTATCTCTTCGATAGATGAATAAGAAATTAATCATGCTTCATTTTTGTACTATCAGTGCTACAATTGGACGAACACTGTAGCCATGACAACGGTTTACATCAACGTGGCCAAGCAAAAAAAACTTATATTATTTGGTTGCTAAGCAACAAGTAACGTGAATTAATTTTTTCTTTTTGTTTGACATGTTCAAATACAAAAAAAGATTGACCTAAGGGCTATACATGAAATTTATTAGATGCCTTCATTAGTTTTAAAATCGTGAATCCAGTCTCGCTATTTATTGTATGACCCACATATACGGAGGGAATGGTAACCCTTACATGTATTTGGCTGGCATCTGCTCAGATTCGTGTCTTCTAAAACCTCAATCGAATTAATGGGTGTATGAAATATGTGTTGGCCAAGTTTCACATATTTTGGATTTGCTTCAGACGGATTACCCTGATCCAAGTGGTTTGAGAATATACGGTATCTATTTCATCATAAGTGTTCACCTCATCCCACTGTTGACAACTATAGGCATGTCTGTATGTTTTGCATCTAATATCGAGATTAGATAAAAAAAAAAAAAACATATCTTTATTTTCAACTTGTACAATACAGTACATCATTTATACATGTTCATATATAATCAAAATAAACAAAGGTCTTTCTAGTTCAAATATATGTATGAGAACTGTATTTTGGACGTAAATACTCAAATACAGTCCATGGAACAGAAACAGTGATGAAATTGGAAACACAATTAGCCGATTTAAACAAGCGGTAAGTTACATCTATAGTACTAAATAAATGGACTTGATTTTGTGTCGGATTTACCGTCGATATCAGAAAAAGTACAGAGCAACAAATGCTACCACTAATCAGTACATACATGGCCATTAGTAACTTTGTATTTCAAATTGAATAAAAGAACCGCCTTCTCTCGAAAACAGGGGCAATCCAAAAAAAACGTTAGATAGGAAATCTAAATACAACTTGGGAAAAAACCCTTGCTGGACCAATACAATGGATAATTTTCAATGCCCTTCCGACTTTATTGGCTGATAAATCAAAATGGGTATTATCAATGTAATAAGTAAATCATGTTACGATAATATGCCGTTGTTCAGCAGTTTAATCAATGACGCTGTTTAAAACCAAATGCTTACCTCTTTATATTAATATTAAGCTGACCAAATACTAAACAGACACCATTTCTAGAGAACGGCTCTTTTCCCGTGACAATACGCCTAACCAGTTACAACAAGTTATTTTAGGACTAAAGGCCCATTCATATCTTTTTTTGCAACCTGTTCAAACGTTGTCTGCTGCACGTGGTTATGAATAATCAGCTTGTTAGCTGATTTCAGCTGATTTTGAAAACAATGCATGCAGAGTAAGAAAAGAAAGTTTTCTCAAAGCATATATAAGGGGTTATGGGTTTTCAGTAATTGTCAGCTGAGTTTGAAACAGCTGAGTTTGATATTTGCTGTTCACAGCCCTGGCAGCCGAAGGATTAAATGCCCATTCACATGGATTTGCAACATGTTAAAAAGTTTACCGTTGCATATGCATAAATAGATGTATCAAATAGGGCAAAGCTCATAAAAGGTGCAGCTTAATATTATATTCAAAATGGATATGCATACATATTTAATGCTCTTCAGTTTTTATCTTTCCTTTGTTCACCAAATTCTTCAATACACCGAGTTTCACCCCTCAGAAAATGCCAGGTCTCTTCCCAAATATCTGAGAAAAAAACTACATTATCAACATTGCTCAAACCATGAAGACGTCTAAACAATCATGGTTGCCATGGGGCGAAGTATTTGTTCTTTATATATGTTTTTTTAGAAAACCATAAAAATCTTTACAATCTCTAAAACCACTGGTCAGATTTCAATAAATTTGACCATCAAATCTCAATAAAGTTGACCGTTTCAAAATTGCTTAAACAAATTCATTCCATTGAGAACACTGGTTGCCATGCATTCAAAGTAAATCTTCGGAAGATTTTTCCTCCACACCACTGATCAGTTTTAATAAATTTGGTAGCATAGTCTTTACGTGACCCACTATCAAGATTGCTAAAACATAAATACGTCTTAAATGCATGTCTATAAATATTATTTTTCTACTTCCGATTTAAATTCAAACTGAATTTTCAAAATGTTCACGCAAATAAAGTAAGCTTTACCAAATGAGAGTCAAAACTCTCCATCGTTATAAATTGTATTGACAAACAGGGCAGAACCAGACCAAATTGGGTGTAACCTGTTTGCAAGAGGGTGTTATCAAAAGGTTATTTTGGGAGTAAGGGATTAACAAATATGCAAAACATATGTCATACATTTATAGTTATTGTCTATCGAAACTTTTGAAAATATCAACCGTTTGCTTGCAATAAGTCAATGTTTATCCCGTGCTTGCGCGGATCTTATTCTAGTTATTATCAAAGATGACTTTAATCTCTAGAAGCTAACGCATTAACTTACCGCAAATGTTACCACATTTGAATCGAAACCAACAACTTAAAAGTAATAGCACCAAGTAAACAACAATTTAAGCATCCGACAATCAAAACACCAAAATAAGGGTGTATGCAAATATGAATCATACATACACATATATTATTAATATATAATTTTCAAACAGTGTCGACTCAATGCCGACATGGCGTATAACACACATTTGTTAAATGTTTCAGCGGAGTTACTCGATAGTTACTCGATCGCCATTTGATGCTTCTTTAGCGGATGATTATCGAAAACGTTGGAGGAAAAGGAGCATTTGCTCGTAACGAGCACATTTATAAAAGAGCATTATCATAGTCTGTGGAGAAAAGGGTTTAACGTTTGGAGAAACTATTATCCGTGTGTAACTCAGCGCCTGATCTGGATCTATTCATTTTTTTCAACCATCATAACAGGCGTCATTAGCGGCATGCATGTCTAAGAAAGAATTTTGAAGATTTAATCATATAATAATTGGATCCTAATCCTGGTCCTATTTTGACATTTTTTTAACATGGATCCAGTCTTTACTAAATATAGGCCATAATAGACATAACAATATATGATAAGACACAAACAATATGTTTATTTCAGTATGTTTGAGAATGATATCAAATTCAGTTTTAAGATGTAAGCATAGTGAGACGTAATGCTGATGCAATTTTAATCAACTTTGTTTTTTTTCCGAAACTGTTTACACGGGAATACCAATGGCTGCAAAAAAGTGATGTCTCAGATCAGACGCCACCCTTTAAGGCGGCGTTTGATCTGGGACTGCACTATTTTCAACGGCGCATTAAGGCGACTACGGCGGTGAAAGGGTTAAAGTACGAATCTCTAACTCGGTTATTAAGGGCGTTTGCGGTAGTTACAAAATCAAGGCTCTTGCGAGAGTTACATTAAACCGGTGTACGAGCATTTCACACATGTTAACATTGTTTCACATATTGTGTATAAATATTTGTTACATATTTATGCATTTGGTCACATAGAAAAGAGCCAACAAAATCTTAACAATATCGATGACCCTTATTTCTTATTTCATTTTTTAACAAGTATCTGCATGGTCTTTCAAACAACAATATTTAAACAAAATCTATCATTAAGAGCTTACTGACGCAAACATCTTTAAGTCCATGATTCAATATTATTACTTGTCTTTTTTGCTTCGGACATATTACCTGTATTTCGGAACGTTTACCATTTAACACTTTCACCACCGTTGGCGACTCAAATCGACATTGCAAAAGCGTGAAAACGAAGAAGGCAGCGTCTGATCATGGACTTCGTATTTTTGCAATAAAATGAAGTCCAAATAATAGGATTTCGGAAAAGCCAAAGTTTATTTAACTATTTTTGTTACTTATTTCGTTAAAATGATTGATCCAAATCCAGTTACAATCGACACTTTTAAATGTGGCTGCGAATGGGTTAAAATTTGAAACCGTAATTGAAAAGGTACCTTTATTTGTTAAGCGATTTTAAAGCGTTCGAACCGGTGCAAAACATCACTCGGATCTAAAACCGCATCATGCTATTTATGAAGCGCATGAGGCGGCATCTGAAAGATTTAAACCTGTTTGTACGCCACGTTTAACTGTAACCGGTTAAACCGGCATCGAATAGGAACGAAAATGATTAAATTGTCATTTTAACTTTTATCCCATTATAAGCGACACTGATGGTAATTGCTTACAGATTGGGTGCAGATCATTGATCGAAGTATTTTGACACTAAGGCAATGTACTCACTAAATTTGTAGCAAATCGGACGAGGTCAAAAGATTAAGCAGGACGGTAAGGGTGAGGCAGTTTCCGTACTGTACCTGGCTGCCCTATTGTGTGAAGTATGTCATAAAACAGAGAGGGTCACTCAAGCCAGACAAGAAATTTATACAAACTCTCCGAGTCCCGTTAATGGGCTAAGACACAAAATGTAGACTCGGATCTTTGTGCCGCCGAAGGAGCTCTCTTATCTCTTATCTCGGTTTTCATGCTTTGCTGAAATTCTTTCCACCACCGGAGCGCATTTTAGCGCTTATATGTCTATATGCACTTATACTAGGTAAGAACACAACAAATGTCCTTATATTAGGTAAGAACACAAAAAGTACCCTTATAGTAGATAATAGCTCAAAAGTATCCTTATATTAGATAGGAATTATATAATAGAAATGATCACTGCAATTTCCTTTTACTAGGTAAGAACACAACACTGTCCTTTTAATTAGGAATGAGCACTATTTTTGTCTTTTACCAACTAGGATCACGGCCATATTTAAAGTTGTCGGCTGTAACAGATTTTGTATCAAATACAAGTGGACTTTGTACCAAGCTAATGAAATATCATTTTGTTGGTAGATATGAAAC
The DNA here is from genome assembly GCA_032359355.1 of Macoma nasuta. Lineage (NCBI taxonomy): Eukaryota > Metazoa > Mollusca > Bivalvia > Cardiida > Tellinidae > Macoma > Macoma nasuta. The sequence goes on along the minus strand of JAULCE010219964.1, from coordinate 4,118 downwards.
GGAGAGACACCATATCAATTTGATATTTGACCACTTGTGCGAACGTGACATTGAAAGTTCTAGGCAAAAACATGTCATCGAAGACACATGTATACAGAAGGATAAACATTATTCAAAAAACGCTGACGTAGCGCAAATGAAATGTGGACGTTAGCTTCTGTATGCAAATAAAGAGGTCGTTAAACCGCCAACTTGCTCTTACTGATGTGTTTACCTTTATCATGTTACTATAATTGGCGGCTGTTGGAGTTGTCGAATGTTATATTTTAAACCTCGTTTTTGATTCAACTGTTTTCTGAGTGTCAAACAGTTTGGATCCGTATGCACCAAATGCTTATTATACGGGTACAAGCTGTTTGAAACCACTAACATGGCCACTACTGACAGGATTATGGGTTTAAAACTTTATACAGCCAGCTCAGTTAGAACTACTGCTGGTTTCCTGGCTAAGTGATTATTTAAATATTTACCCTTTTGTTTGGCGCCCAGCTTCTAACGTTCTTGTAGAAACTTGGCACCAAACAAAGGGTTTGAAGATTTTTGTTGGGTATTGAGTCAGAGATTTTGTTGGTGAATTTGTACCCAGTTGTATTGCTACTTTACCAGAGGGCATGGTAGGTTTGGTTCGAAGTGAAAAGTTGCATTACCATGTGTACAACTCGAAATTTCTACCGCGTATGGTTAACACATTACCTGACATGCTATATTTAGATCATAACATCATATGCTATATTTAGATCGTGACGTCATATGCAATATTCATTTTAAACAAGGAGAAATTTCAGATCAGGAAAATATCATATTTAAGTGGTTTAAAACTATATTGGGAATTAGCATTTCACCGATTGTTTTAACCTTTCGCTACCAATGTCGCCAAATGGTGCTATTGCAAAAGCTGCAGGCGCAGACCCGACGCCGCGTTTTCAATAAAATGAAGTCCACTTATAGAAGCATCGGGAAAAGATATAATGAATCTAGTCACATGAGGTGCATTTAAATCTGACACTGAAAGGGTTAATTGTAGGAGAGTTATTGATGAATATGTTTTATTTCTGTGTTTAGGCCATTTTACAATTAAATTAAAGTTGAATAAAACTATTGGTTTTACAATTTACACCTGTGATACTAAGCACTGTCAACATGTACAAACAGCTTGGAGCCTAATCAGACGTCTGATTTGGTTTCATTCTGTTTGACACTAATACTGATATTACCTTAAAATGTCATGACAAGTGTTAATTGTCCATGTTAGTTGCATTTCGTTTTCGTTACGTTCGCGTTTGAACTATAAAGAAAAGCATTTATTCCACTGTATCAAATCTATTTCTGCACTTACAATGTAGTTAAACCTAACAAATCGCGGGCAATGAACGTTGACTTCAACGAGACCATTGAACGCTCACTGATATATGTATGTTCTACATTCGGGGTGCAAAAGGTATGCGACCAATAGTTTAAACATACTTCATTTCAATTTCAATTTCAATACATCGGGTCGGGCTACAAGTTTTTACAACAGTAGATATGGCCCTCCCCATACAATGTTACAATGCAGAAATCAATAAGGGCAATAACAATACAACATATTAGCCGCTATAGTTGGGTATTGAGAGAATGTATAAGGAAGAAAGAGAGGAAAAAAGAGAGATAGATAAACAAAAATAATTAAACGACTCGAAGCATACTATCATGACTTAAACAATTATGCACATCACGATAGTAGCATAACAATGTATACTATTATTGTCCCTTTGTGATCTCAAATATGTCAAAATGGCTTACTACATGTCCGTTCTTTCTTCTCTATTTCATTGTTCTGCCTTACATCTTTAGATCTCCCTCTTTCTCTATATCTTGGTCTGTCTGTGTCATTCAATATATAGACCCCTTTGTCTCAGAATACTAGACAATAGAGTTTAAAAGGTAGCAACAAAAGTTTAAATAAAGTTTTCTCTTGCGAAATACAGGGTTTAGAAAAAAGAACAAAAACCTCTGTAAAACTCAATGGTGTTAAATATAGTTCTTTTTAAAATCAATACTACTAAATCATCTAATACTAATTAATGAAAATGAAGGAGTGAAACTGATCAAGACTGGTTTCTCCGCTTCAAAAATATTAAGAACTGTAATTATATCTATAATCTGCTTTTAAAAGGACGTCTAGATTTCCGCTACACAATAAGTTGGATAAAGTCCAAATTGTCCTAGCTGTCTGTCTAAATAATCTATAAATATAATGAGAAATGAAGAGGTTGAAAATAATTGATTAACCTTTTCTTTAGTAAGTTAAAGATGAAAAATAATGATGAAGAGTAATCAAGAGTACCTAAAGTGACGGAGCTCGGTTTTTTAGCGTACTAGCATTTTTCAATAGCTATTACATTTAAACTACTGCAAAGCCTTATTTTATCATCATGTTTTCTGTTCCGCGCCTTCTTATATGTTCAGCCTACTAACATTTTTTAGTAGTGATTACATTTGAACTACAGCAAAGCTTTTTTCTATCAACATATTTTCTTTTTCTGCCCCTTATTTTGTCAAGTCTATATTTTGTTTCCCATATTTTTCATTGAAGTGTACTACTTTGATTGATAAATATAACATAGGTCGTAAATTTTGTAATTGTGACGTCAGAAGTAGATCCGGTATGTTTCTAGTATGTTGGTGTAGAAATATTTAGTATTTTACGTTGAAGTCGGTCCTTGGTATACGAAGAAACTTCTATGGTGGTTTTGTATGATGTATATTGTTTAGACTGCGAGATGGCCGTATTTATTTTTATACCCCTGAGAACCCCGCAAAAAGTGCGGGATCCCGCACATAAATGTTGGATCCGTCAGAATTCTGCCGGTTTATATCCGTCAAAAACCGCGGAACGGATTGTGTAGGTGAAATACAATCAGGTTCAAACAGTAATAACGATGTATGAAAGTCATATTTATTTTTGTTGCCTTAAGCTAATGACCTGTACATGATCTGACACGGCTTATATAATTTAAAAAAATACAGTCTTCTAAAAATAAGCTAAACAAGCCTAAGATAGTTTTCCGCAAGGTTTAAGTAGAACGATCATGTGGCGTCATACCAAGTAATCCTGGATTAGAGGCTATGTTTAGTAACGCTAATTGTGGTAACTTGAACAAAAAAAAATCAAAGCATTGAAAGTGCTGTCAGCAAGGGGCTTACAGTCAAGGCAGTATGTTTTGAAAACATATGACTGCCTATAATTCAAGAGATAAATCGATTAGAAAATTAAGTTAGTATGCCACCAAAACAACTGGAAAGGTACGAATAAACTAAAGATGCATAGTTATGAGAAGGTTTAGTCAAACTTGTTGAAAATTTGTTTCCTTGGGTACCTATCTCTTTCTCAGAAAATTTACCTTGTGCAACAATTTAACTCTGCGTTATGATCAATTTCAAGAATGCAGAGTTCATGGCAATCATGTGTGTGAATTATTCATATGGATATTATCAATATGAATATAAATCTACTATAGTCATTTACTGCTGAAACACTAAGTAATTACTATTGAACAAAAATTGTTGGTCTTGTGAGATTCGTTTCCGACTATTGCGCCGCAAAAAATACAAACACAGTCAATATAAGTTGTGACTAAAAACGACAAACACAATTTACGTTAAGTTTTAACATTAGAACTGCTACAAGAGCATCAGAACAATTATTTCAACACCATTTTTTCACATTTCTGTTCTTATTTGAAAGGAAATAATGGTTTTAACTTCAGAATATTATTCATTTGGCTAATGTCATATCCAAACATCCTGTCCATTTTAAAGCCGACATGTCTTGGATTTGTTAGATTTCACGACACTGGTCACTCACTAGGACGCCACGAGGTCACCACGCGGTCACCGCGTGATCAGCTGTAGGACTAAAGTTGTCAAAATCACTTTTACGTGTCATTTCAGAAAAAAACTCTTAAAATAGTGTCTCCAGAATGTCCCGAATTCGTGTTTGCAAACTTAGACCAGAGAAATACGTATACCTTTGCCATCCACTTCTGTACTATTTCAGAGGAACTCTTAAACTTGTTGCTATTCGGTTTGTCGTTAAGCGGTGAGTGTATTCAGAAACTCGCATGTAACTTAAGCAA